>VXAL01007218.1:221749-235495 GCA_013399475.1 Chauna torquata | reverse complement strand
GGGGCGGCCCTGCTGGGGCGGGGCGGGCCTGACGGATGCAGAGATCCCTTTCAACCCCAACCTGTGATTTTATGATTAGTGGAGCCTCCCAGCCTACATGGGGACCCAATTTTAAATAGCATTACCTCAAGCAGTATTTTAAACATCCCAAAGTCTACTATTTTTGTACTGAAAACATCAAAGATAATGGCAGTTTGTGGGAAATCCTCAAGGAGAGGCACAGAAATAACTCAAGCTGTGACAAGCAAGGATTTAAAGTTTAAGGCAGCAACATAAATTTAGCAAGTGGGTGATCAAAACACAGAGTAGTTTAAGTCCAGTCAGCACTGAGCGTACAGTAAAGCTCCTTGCTAACGAGGTGGAACTGGAGGCACCCGACACGATGGCAGTCAGGTAGCAGCTGTGGTGAGGACGAGCTCAGTGACTTCTTACCTCAGATGATAGCATTTTGTAAATGGATTTCAAATTCATTCTTCTAAATGGAATGATTTCATTACTCATTTATCCTAATTTATTTTTTGATAGTTGCCCAACTCATTAGCAGCCTGTCAGGTAAAAGCTAGAACTAGAAGAAACTCATTGGCAAATAACGAAGAACCTTGGAGCGCCCTGCATACGGTTTTTGGTTGCCTGGGCTGTGTACCCTGCAGTCATGTCCCCCTGGTCTGCGAACTTCCCTGCAGTCACACCAAGAAGAACCAGGCCTGTCTCATGCCTTCCTTCATATGCTGCTGTATTAAACAACTGCTGAGACACCGAAAGAGAAAGCTGTTCATCTGTCCGATCTGTAGCTGAATGGTTCATCCTTGTTGTTAGGCCATGGACAACAATCCTGAGAAAAGAGCTGCTCGTGCCACCTGTAGCATCGTCGTGAGCTTCATCCCACCTATCCTGGATGATGCGAATGTAACTCTGAAGCCACCCAGCTCTTTTCTTCTGCTGCGGAGGGAGAGCTTAGGCTGGCTGTGCTAACTCTCATTTTACCTAGTTTGAAAGCTGGATTTTTCTTTCATTCCATCAGCAAAATTTGGTGCAGTCACACAAAAGTAAATAAAATGAGACCATCTGAAAGGAACTGATACTTCTGTGTGGCACTATCTTATTTAGGACCCATAGTCTAAAGCTAGGCTTGTAATCAGTGTCTGCACAGACCCACTCATATGGGTCAGATGGCAGGAGGACCCTTTGCCCACCGAGGAAGGGCAGATCTCAGAGGGGCGTTTGTCTGTGCAATGGCTGGTTTCACTCAGCAAAACGTAGGTGTTTGTTTGTGAACATTGTGGGATGCAGCCCTTGGATGCTACACTTGAAATTGTGAAGAATCATCAGAAAGAGGGATGCTTTAAAACATCCTGTAGATTAAAGCAGGATTTTAGTAGACCATCACTTAACCAAAACACAATTTAAATGTCTACTTTAAAGCCTACAAGGTGTTTTGCTATTCTCTGCACTTTTATTGTTAAATCTGCTTGCTTACATTTTTCATTGAGAATACTCTGCTCTACACACTAGGTTTTTAAGAGTTCGGGCACTCGATGTGATTCGTGCACACAGCCTATCAGTTCTTCATCAGTGTAGTGTTGGTGATCACCTCGCACTGTTTGCCCCAGAACTCGGGTAAAATTACAAGTTGCATTGTGAGTTCACTGTGGTTTCCAAGTCAGGGACCTGAGGATTGGATCATGCCAGAACTGTGATACAGTCATTTTTAATACATGTTGATACATTTACATATTTGTTAATAATGTACACTTTCTGGTGCATTAAAGAAAATCTGCATCTTCGTTCCTCTCCACAGCAAAATCTCTTGCCTTAATATAGCTAATGCTGACATTATTATTCCCCATCCATAATTCACATCAACTTGATTATAGTAAAATTCTTTGTGCCATTTTTTCTGCTGCTCTGTGCTCATTCTTTCATGCAGTCAGACCATGGTGGTTAGATTTCTGACATGGGCTAAAAGCACTAATTTGCAGAACTTGCTCATTGTGAAATACTATACTCTTCTGTGCTAAAGAGACCTTGCTATTCAGAACAATTAAGAAGCCTTGAGGAAGCCACAAAACACATGGGATATGAAGTGAATTACTGTGACTATGTCTCGTGCCTTTCATTTATTGTTTAGGGTTGTCTTTAAGAAAAAATTATTGAAAATATCATCTACTAATGATCCAGCCCCAGTTCTTACTTGCACTGTAGTTCTGTAATCCCAGAGCATCCTCGCAAAGTCGCATACCTTAATGAAGGAAAGTTTCTGAAGTATTTAACAGATGTGGTAAGCTCCCACTATCTTTGTGGGATTGAACAAATGTAATTAAACTGAATATTCCATATCTCCACCCCAAGCCCCTCAGATGCTCCCCTGTGATCATTATTGAATATTCTTTCACCAGCTCAGTACATAATCCTTCTGAGAAAAACTGTGTTCACTTAGAAAGGACAAAATCAGAAGTGCTATGTATGAAGCCAATTCAAGGCTACTGTTAAATGGTTTCCAAGTCATGCTTTTGAACAGTAACATAAAAACAAATTAGTTTTTTTCTTCAGGTACAGCATCTGCATTCATTCTGTTCTTTTCTATCTTCTGCCTACCTTCAGCTTTCAGTAAAGATGTCCTTATCACTGTTGAATTAAAGTACAAGTTTAGGAACAATATCAAGAAATTATTTGTGTCCTGGTGAGTCCTGGTCCTACTGAAATGGAAGTAAAATTACATATATTTTAAATATATGTATCATTCAGCTGCACAGGAAAGCCTGGAATGAAAACACCGATGGTAAAAACATGATCTTGAGGAAGTCGCACACATCTTCATAGGTGACTTTAACCTCCTGAATATCTTTTGGGAGGGCAACATGGTGAGATGCAAGCAATCCGGGAGTTTTCTTGAGGTTGTTGGGGATAACTCCTAATACAGGCGCTGGAGGGGTGGGTGATCAAGGGGTAACAGTCTTTTGGATCTACCAGTGAAAATGAGGAATTAATTAGGGACACGGTAATCAGTGGTAACCTTGGCTGTAGTGACTGTAAAGTAGTGGTGTTCAAGATCCTGAGAGGGGTGCAGGAGAGCAGCAGAGCACAGACCCTGAACTTCAGGAGAGCAGGCGAGCAAGCTTCATCTTATTCAGAAAACTGGTGGATATCCTGTGGGAGGCAGCTCCAGATGACAAAGAGGCTCAAGAGGGCTGGCAGATCTTTAAGGATAACTTTGCCCAAACACAAGAACTTAAAAAGAGGCAAGAAACAGGGGAGGTTTTGACTCAACATGAGGAAAAACTTTTTCCACAAGAGAACAGGCAAGCAGTGGAACAGGGGCCCAGAAAGGTCATGAAACCCCAATGCTTGGAGGTTTTTCAAGAAATCCTTGGATAAAATCCTTACCGACCCAATCTAAACTCAGTGTTAATCCTGCTTGGAGCAGGAGGTTGGACTGGAGACCTTCTGAGGTGCTTTCCAGCCACAAGGGTTTTGTGGCTGTCCTCACCCAGCATACATGACACAGATGGCCATGTTATTCAATGACAAGTAACACTTGGTAGCAGCCAGTCCACTTAGCTCAGGCACCTGATTTTAACCAAAAATTGGACTCCCAGTGAAGCAGGGGAGAGAGGTAGATGCCTTTACAAGCCCTAGAGAGAGTTTGTGTTTAAATACGGACTTGTGTGTCACATCAGCAGGATCTTATCAGGAAACCTTAGAATATCTCTACCTTTCTGCATCGATTAGAGAGAGAATGGGATGTATCTCACTTGATTGTTTTGCAGAATTTAAATGTCATACCTAAACTAATCATTGATACTACTTTTGCAGCCAACAGCACCTAAAGGATAATTTATCTCATATTTTTCAGGACCTATCTTAGGATAAGTGCATTAGCTACTGGAGGTGTCGTGCTGTCTTTCTGGAATATGGAGGGAACTGAGACAACATGATACTTCAGCTTCAGTCAGCTAAAAATCAGGTGAAGTGAACCCCCACCCTTACTTCAGGAGGCATCTAGGTGTGATTCAGGTGTGCATTAAGTGAATCAGATCCTTCTCTGAGACTTCAGGGTCTCCCAGAATTTCCCCCTTGTACTCTCTTTTCGGCTGTCATCTGTACCTATTCAGCACAGTTAAGCACAGGCAAAGGAAATTACTAAGGAATACCTCTTATGTCTCGAGAATAATGAACAATAAAACAAGTATACATATGTTAGCTTCCCACTGCAGAAGTTTACGTCAGTGAGAGCTGAATTATGGTCTGGCCCTTGATAGTAGAGAAGAATTTCTCCTCTCACACTGATGTAACTCCATTGAAGGCAATTGTGTGCTTAAGTGCAAGGGTAAAATAAGAGGAAAATCAAGATGTTATCTTTTTCAACTTTTTGAAAGCTGAGAGAAAAATAAGGAATTTTTATTTAAAAGCATCTTACGATAAACTAAGCAATGCCAGTCATATCTACTTTATCTGCCAGCTACAGCATACACGTTTAATACCTCCAAACCTCTACTTAAAATAATAAATGATCACCAAAGAGACTTGACTTGTATTTTTGCTACAATTGCTATTTTTCATCAGTTTTTTTGTCAATTGCTATTTTTCATCTTTGGCATTTAAGTCTGGCTTTGCCTTCCAGGACTGGTAGGAGAAAACCGAGCCACTAACAGAAAAATCAGAGGATGAAATGAATGCCACATGGACAAGGGCTGAACTCACTCAGTAGGTGTCTTTGATTACAAAAGCACAGTCAAGAAGAATGAACAATTAGGAAGGACAGAAAAACCCTGAGAAACAACCTCAGGTAAAAAGGAGCCGCTGTGGCAGAGATGAATGTGTACCAACCATGTGGCTGTGTGACATTCAATAGCATTGCAAAGGTACGAGATGCAAGACATGGTATTCACATTGTGATACTGGTTGTCCTATAAATACCATGAATAGGCTGATTAGTTTGGGTAGACAGCATCCCAATTATGAAAATGTGAACATATTACAGAAATAGGAAAGTGCTAGTAATAGCTTTTGGCACAAAGCATTCAGTGTTATAACAAGTTAATGGAGCAGTCTTAAGTCCCCAAGCTGTGCAAACAAGGGACTAGGCAGGCTTCCCATTACGCGCTCCTAGTTCAGACCCGTGGTACACAACATTTACTCTAACTGCTGTCCACTAGCATAAAAATCATTCCCCGTGGGAGACTGGACTTTCAGCATAATAAAGTGTGTGACAGAGAAAGAGGTTTTTCAGCCAAAGGAGATAATGAATGTCCTTTCCAATACAGAAAATAATGTAAGGGGCCATTATTGTTTAAGGGATCTGAATGGCATAGAAACTAGAGGCAAGACAAAATTACACTGTTTCAAACACAAACATACCCATCAGAAAGCGACTCTTCCCCTGAAGAGTCCTGGTGAGATCCTTTATTATGATTGTCTGCAGAATTTATCCCAGTTCTGTTTGTAAATCCTTTTATATCCTATAAAGTGACAGGTGCTAATTTCCTGAGTTACCTCAGCCTTCCAGATCAGACCTGTTCCATTCCATGAAGTATTAACTCAGTGGAACCCACTCGTCCCCAGTGCTCCTCCACTGACATTTATTGACTTTTTTTACTTCTTTTTTGCTGCATGCCTTGGCCATTGCCACTTTTGTATCAACAAAAAGACTTGGCCACAAGAGTCAGATCTCTGTTGTCATATCCAAATTAACAGTGATTTTGTAGTTACTTTTTCTCACTGATATTGTTTTGACATATGCAAAATGGGAGAGGTTACCTGTTGGCTTCAGCTGATGCACCTCTGCCATTGTGACACTTCAGCAACCTTTCCCCTTTTCCTGAGTTTCCTGGTCAGCTTTGGCAGTGGTTTGGTAATAAACATACAATAAACATAAAATAAGCAGAGAGCACACAGAAACCTAGAGGAGCGACACAATGATGTAGTTCGGGTATAACTCCCCGCCCCGCCATTCCCTGCTCAGTTGTTCTCACAGCTGCCTCAGAATAAATTCATTTATTCAGAATAGATACTTGACAACGGGTACTAGCCAAAAGCTCAAAAATGCAAGCAGTTATTTCAGATTTGTAGTGTTCAACATTCTTTATCTGCCCCCGTACAATCCAAATTCTAACAGCTATGCTGAACACCTTGTTAAAACTTTTAAAACTGCCAGGAAAACTGTCAGGGGACATAAGCAATCTTTAAATCAGAAAATAGCTTCTTGCCTGCTATCTTATCAGCCAATACCACCTACTTATAAGAACGTGTGCCTGCTGAACTACTACTGCTGGGAAGACATTTGCAGAAGATGAGGAGCTCTAAGACCTGATTCGAGTAACAGTCTGCTTCTCTTTTTTTCAAATTTACAGCCTCCTTCCAAGACTAACAGGGGTCTTTGCCTAAACCAATCATTGTAACTTTAAAAGCCAGCCAGTCACCATCAGGGGCTTCTGCAAATCTCTGCCTTTCACTGCCTATATGAAAATTGCTTTGTGTTTCCAGGCACTTCCTCTAATCCTGACATACACAGCTCTGCTTTTGTTTCCTGTATGCCTGTTTTTTTTCTGGGTCTATTTTTTTTCTTCTTCTTTTTTTTCTTTTTCCTGGTAATGCTTCTCATTTGAAAAAAGTTCCCTTATTCTGCTTTAGCTCATCTTCCTTCTCCCAAGGCTGGGTTTCTGGGGAAGAAAATGCATCTCTCTTCCTGTAACTGCAAGTTGTGATGCTTGTCATTTTATAAATCCTGATTCAGACTGTCTTTTGAAAATAACAGCTTGGTTGTCCATCAAAATATCATCTGAGTTTGGAAGCTGCAGGATAAGCTGCTCTTGCTGGTAGGAGGAATATTTCAGACCCAGCCACACAAATAACAAGAACAAATGTATATAAATAAATCATTCAAAGCAAGATTTTCTGCCATTGCTGATAGTAGTGAATGTTAACAGAGAAAGGATGATATTTTAGCCACTGAATACTTGGCAAGTATTGCAAATAAAGAAAAGATGTGCAAGAAATCACTGGTGTAAGTCAAAATTTTCAGATCTATAGTCTTCCTGTATGAGCTGTGGCAACTGACCTGGCTCACAATTTTCAAGAACAATTGACCATTCTGAGCGTCCAATGAATGGTATTTCAGACACAATTTTCAGACTTGCTGAGCCTCATATAGGCACAATCCAAACGAATTGCACAGATTCTCAGAAAAAATGGCTTCAGAATTTTAGGAGCAAAAGTTAAAGCGCGTACTTGAAGAAAGTAGTTGTTAAACCCGTGCGTCTTAGTTCCTGTTTCACTGAGAAATGAATAGCCCTGATCTTCCCCCTAGCGGTGGATTTTGAAAGCACAAATCCAGAGAGAGAACTTGAAAGAAACACAAAACATTGCCATTTCATCAGGAAACTCAGCAGTTCGCTTCTTTATATTTTCACTGTAGTTACCGAGAAGCTAAGTGCCACCAACGAGCAGAGGGAAACTCCATTGCCACCAACACTAGCACGATTCCCTTTGAAGCCAGCAAGGTATCAGAGCAGTGCTGGGCAGCAAAAAGCATTTCCCAAAGTCTCTTAACACTGACAGAAATCAAATGACACCATTCCCCATGGTGAATGGGGATTCATTTCAGAGATGAATCAAAATTAAAAACTGCAAGCAAAAGAAAGAAAGTTGGCAAATACAAGTAGTCAAACACGACGAATTAGGTAACGTGGTCTGATGGCATACGAAAGAGAGGAGCCAAGGGGAGTACACTAATTGGGGGTGAAGATAGTGATGATATAGAAAAGTCTAAAGCATTTAGATGTTACAAATGGGAGTGAGGTAAGAAAAGGGGAATTTGGGCTATACTTCAGGGTCAGGTTTCTCACGGATCTAAACAATTTTGAACAGTTGCCTGAAGAGTAGTAGCTATAACAGTGGTAGGGGTTGGGGTCCTCTGACAAGACTGGAAGTAGCTGTAAAATGTAGTAGAGGACTCAATCCTACAACATAAGATGGATGACCTGATAGACTGCCATCTCTGAGGGCTTTTTATTACAAAAGTGTTGAATATTCAGCTGGAAAATGTACAAGATACTGTCGTAGGAGCAGCAGAATATTCACAGTTGAACAAGAAGAGAAAGGGACTGATCTTGTTCCCATTACAGACACCACCTACCTTCTATTTTCTTTCTTTCTTTTTTGGTTGGTTGGTTGGTTGTTTTTTTTTTTTTTTTTTTTTTTTTTGGTTTGTTTGTTTGTTTGTTTTTAAATAGCAGGGACGTACCCAGCTCCTCAGTTAGACAATCGTCTTTCTGGAGAGAAACTTTTTTCATTACCTTTCTTTCCTTTTATGAAACAGTAAAATTTTTCAGAAAAGTTCTAAAGCACTTTGAAGTCTATAACCTTATAAAGTTATAAGGTTCTCCTGTCCCTAAGCTATACTGTAAAATAAGTCCACTGCACAAGCTCGTTTCATTTTTAATAATTCTGTACTTATTGCTCCATAACTTTCCTGGTTGTGAACTCCAGATATAAAACTGAGCAAGAAATCTGAAGACTCATTAATAAAATGCTCTCACAATTTCTTCACACTCACTAATGTAAGCACCGATTCATCCCTTGGATGTATGTGGACAGATCCTGTCAGCGAGTGGCACTGTGGACACAGCAGCTGAATTTAACCTCAGAAAATTCAAGGTGAGATGTATTTGTGGAAAAGTGTGCTCTCTGCTGTTTGTTTTAATAGGACAAAAGATAGCAGATGCATCACACACACACAGAGGTCCATTCTTGAAAATGTATCGAGGGATCAAATCAGGCTGTGAATGCTGAAGGAATAAGACAATAAGGAGGAAAAAAAAAAAAAAGAGCACATTGTGTAGCTTTAAATGGAGACAAGCCTGTACGATCGAGAGCTTGAATTCAAACCGTCATGGAGAAAACAGCCTTTACCAAACCCCGCAGTGGAAATCGCAGGAGGGACTACGGTGTGATTCGGCAGTGCCTGACTAGTTTCTGTCTCAGAACATCTCAGCATCCTGGGGCACGCAAGGCAAACGCATCGGGCCCGGGGTGTGCGGCTGCAGGGGCGCGTTGGGCAGGAACAAGGACGGCCACTGGTCTTGTGGGACCTGTGGCCCGCGTATGGCGAGAGCACTCCTCGGTAAAGAACGAGGCTGCGCAGTGGATGACAATAAATCTGTGACATTCAGGATTTATTTTTGAAGTTCCATGAGCTTGCAACAGTCTAGAATAAAATGGAAGGGTTTAAGTCCTCTATTAAATTTTGAATTTTGGTTTTAAAAAACTGCCTAAAGACATTGCTGAAAGGCTTCCAGCCAGGGTTTTAATTGGAAAAATATTTTTGCCCACACAAAGTGTCATTTTAAAAATTAGGTTTTATATCATGGTATTACAAAAACTGCATTCACATTTATTGATTAACCAACTATAAAACCAATAATAGATTATAAAAATTCTATAGGATTTCCCCATACAATAAATGATTCACACTAATCTGTGCTGGGAACAAAGTTTCCAATGTCATGAGCGTAACTGCAAGTACTGAACAAACATCAGGTTCAAAGCAAAATATTTATTATATTCATTACATCTGGCTTGAGATTCATAGAATGAGAGATATTGGAAAAGGTTTTTTTTCTTGGAAATGTAAAACACTGACACTCTTAACTAATTGTAAATGTGGTGACAAAAATTCTTCTCTCCCCAGCAACCTGTCCTGCTTCCTTTTCTATTTTTTCCCTTATATTTTTCATGTTCTGATTTTAATCTTTTCATTTTAACGTCATTCTTCTATTAAGAAAAAAAAAAATTGCAGTTGCATCTGTTTGGTCCTTATGAGGCAGCCCTCTGACATGCAGAGCCGGTGTGCCTGGCTGTCCCTGGGAAGGCTGGGGCTGCTCCGCGCTCACCCGGGCACCACTCACACCCTCAGTGCCTCGCCGCTCCGGGAAATTTCCCCAAATAGATGTGCTGGAATAATTGTTCCCTAAGAGTTATTTTGGTACCTACTCCGCATGAACTCTCTCAATCTGAAATCATTAATTTTTCCCCATCTGGAGGAGGACTGAGCTAAATTTGAAAAAATAATCATTGCAATCTGGAACAAATTTCCACTGGGGGCCTACGTTGGAATAACTTTTTGGAAATAATTAGTCTATCAGCGGTCTGTTGGCAAGCTTCCAGGCGTAGAGAAGCCGTTATAGGGTGCTATTTAGTTTCTTTTGCAAAGCACCATGCAAGGCAGGGACCCCACACGGATGGCGAGCTGGGGGTACCCCATGGAGACCCCAGCCCGGGGAGCGCCCGTCCCTGGCAGGGCCGGGAGCAGGAGCCGCGCTCGCAGGCAGCGTGAAACCAGCATCTGCGCCTCAGGAACGTGGCTGCAGGCGTCCCCAGCCCACGCTTCAGCTGCAGGGCACTGCTGTGCTCCCCTGCAGCCCTAGGAAGCAGTCGGTAAGTCAGGAGACAATTCAGAGGGCTTTTACGTGCTTGCTGTCCTTGCTCAGCACCCAGCAGTGCCTCATTTTCTCCAGTAGCTGCAGATGTAAACTGCTCTAAGGATGAAAGCCATCACTAGTGATTTTAATTGCAACAGCCAAACGCTACTCCTTTTGGACCCCCACCACAGCAATGCCTCTGCTAGGTACTTACAAATATATATTATTTTTATTTCTCCACTTAACTAAAAAGCAGTGCAGCCGTATAACAGCATGGGAACACACGCCAGCGGATCAGACGGAAAGGAAGGCTGCTGCATTCTCTGCTGGAGCAGGAGGGACTCTGCGTGGCAAAGAGCCTGGGAACAGGGACAGGACACCCAGGTTTTAACACAGTCCGGATCCTCATCTCATACGAAAGGCAGCATTTTGAAAAATGACAGACCTCTGCACTCGTATTACTTGCTGAGAGGTGAGTGTATGGGGGAATACGACACGGCACCCCACCTCCTCACCCACCAACAGCGATTCCGGCGTCAGGCAGGTAATCCCAAGCCCAGCGGGTGCTCAGCCAGCCTACCCTCTCTCCCTGCACACCTCCGACTAGGCACTTTGGCTGAAGGCCAACAAGGTTGCAAGACTTCTCTCTATAAAACAATTAAATTGCCAAGAAAGACAGATATGGGCCACTGCAGTAATTTGAGATGGATTAAGAGGTGCTGGGAGGCAAGGAGGCACCATAAAACTAGTTCTTGCTAAACTGGCAACTCTTGCCATTTAGCAGAAGCTGACATGGTTTCTGGATTGAAGTAAGTAGGACTGAGGGCCATAAAACTGCCAGAGATTTGGAATCCTTTGTGAAAATTGAGTGATGCTAAATTACCTACCAAACTATTGAGCTCTGGGTTTGAGGATGCGAGTCTGAGGGCCTTTCCTGCACGCTGTCTTCTCTGGAAACCTTTGAGAAGAGGTTGTTGATGGAGGGAAACAAGGGCTTATATTTTACTACAAATTTTCCCCAGAGATGAATGCAAATATAATTATTCAGAGACTAAAATCTGTCCTGGCACAGGAATCAATACTTCTGTTTTAAGCCTCAGTCACAGAGAATGAGTATGTGCTAAAACAGTCCATAAGGGATGGGGTATTAGCAGCTTATCTGTCAGCTGTTTGGTCTGAGCAGCAAAAAAATTTCAGAAGTACTTTTCTCATATGCCGTACAAAGATAGGCATGAGACAGTTGTTCACTATACAGATAGTAGAAGACTCTTTTTAAATTACAAAAGCGATGGAGCAAACTGGGGATCCCAGCGCTGTGGCTACCACGTGAGAGCGCAGCGACCTCAGGGGAAGGCGCCCGCCGGCCGCCCTGAGCTTGCTGTGAAGCCTCCTGCCAGCCGTGGGTGCGTTTAGCTTCCCGGCTGGCTGCCCGAAGCATCGCCTTTGCTGTAATTTCCCAAATGAATGCTCGCACCGTACTGCCTTACCCTTCTGCCATACACAACAGCGGCAGTCGTTGCATCTCCGAGTGATTTCATTCTCTCGGCCTTTGACCCCCAAGTTGCATAAATAACGCTCTGGTTTAATGTCGATCTGTAAAGCACTAATTGTGGCACAACTTAATAAATGACCTGCCAGTTCTTTTCCTTACCATCCCCTCGGCCCACGCTAAACTGCTTCTCTGCTGATTTGTTCACAGGTCACTTGCTTCACTGGGCACCTGGAAGCACCTTCCCTAGAAGCAGAGTTTTAGGCTCTGCTGTGCTGAGGTTTCTAAGTCCAGTGCTAACCTTAAGTGATACAGGTTACTTGCTGAGCTGGACACACCCCCACAAATTTGTTTTGTGTCATTTTACACTGCAGTAAGCATTCTTCTATCTGCAGCATAGAACGTGGGTTGGATCGATCTTGCCCCTCAGTCCTTAGAATGAAACTTTTCTGAATGCATTTTGCTGCGTAGTCAGGGAAGTGGCAGAGGAAACAGAACGGAATCACGCCTTATTCAGTCTCATGCTAATGCAATTTCCCTTTTTGTTACTTTCCAAGTTCAAATTCAGCTGCATGAGCACATATTAACAAGTTAAAAATACCAGAAATATTTAAGAGGCAGCACACTCATTTCATAGTCCACAGCTGAGTACCTCGGAAGAAACCTGTCACTTTCCAGCTGAAGTTCGGACCCCAGATGCAGACCTCTGACCTGGGTCAGTTTTAAGTAGTAAGTTTTAAGTAAGATAAATAGCATTAAAAGAGAGAAAAATAATCTCCAAACAGAAAGGAGTACTTTTAAATAGAAAAAAAATCCCCAACGCTTATAGAGCAGAAGTCTTTAGAGGTATTTTATGATGAACTATCACCAGGTGAAGAGCACAAAGCCATGCGCACACTGAAAAAGACCTGGACGAGTCTTTCACATGCAGGTTTAGGGTGACCAAATCTGTTTGTGAATTTGGTTAGAAATGGATAAACATCATTGGGTAAAAGACGAGAGGAAAAAATTTGGAAGTACTGCATCATTTTGATATTTTTTAACAGAATTTCAAAATCTTTGTTCAGAAGAGATTAATCTTTTAATTCAGGTTAGTTAAACCTTGTAAAGAGCAAAACCACTTGGAAAGAAAGCATTCTGGATCACAGCGGTTATTTTTCAAGCAAGAAAAATATGTTTTCACTGCAGGTCTACTCCAAATGACTTCTCCCTAACGTTGCAGTTTAGCCACTGAGCAGTTAAATTTGTTTGCAGAGGCTCGGCAAAGGAAAATATTAAGCACCTGCCCTTTAAGGTACAGCAAGTGTAAGACGCTGCATCGGTTACTTTCGTCTTGTTGGCTCAGGTGCAGCTAAACTGCTAAATACCTCAGAAGATAACTGGATAACGATCGACAGGATGCCGAGGTCTCTCAGCTCCCTGCAAACTAGAAAGCCAAGCTAAAAATAACCCCCGCAGAAGCGAGGCGGAGGCTCCTTCCAACGAGACGCGCCACCGCCACGGCCGAAACCCGCGCAGACCCTGCCCACCGCTCCCGTTCGGTGTTCGCTCGGCGAGGCGCCGCCGGGGGCAGCGCGCAGAGGGCGCCGCGGGGCTGCGCTCGCAGGCCCCTCGCGGCTCACCGGCTCCGGGCGAGGGGCTCCGATTAACCCGGGCCCGCCCGGCTTCCCCAGTGCGTTCCGAGCAACCCGGGCTGAAGCCCGCAGGAGCCTTCTCTCCGACCTCAGAGGGCCGCGAACGGCGCTCGGCGTGCGGCGGCGAGGACGCTTCAGCCAGCCCGGCCCCGCGCTTCCCCGGCGCGTCTCCGCCCGTCCCCCAGGCGCTCGCCGAGCCGCGGGG
>VXAL01007218.1:196446-221690 GCA_013399475.1 Chauna torquata | reverse complement strand
GGCCCGCTTCGCAAGGGGCCGCTCTGCCAGGCGGGGGTCGCCGCGCCGTGGTTTCTCGCTGACGAAGCGGGGGCCCCGCGTTGGCCGCTCCCCCCACCCCGAGAGCGCTCCGCTCCGCGCCGCTCCCGGCACCGACCCGGGCACCGCAGCGCCCCAGGGCGGCGGCGGCTGCGGGACGCTCGCCCGCCCAGCTTCTCCGGCCGACGCGCTTGCATCCCCCTGGGAAAGAGAGAGCAGGGAAGGTAGAAGGTTGCCCGGTCCCAGACGCGTTGCCGCACAACCCCTTTTAAGTAGAGGTCCAGCTCAGGCCGCTTGATCATCAGCGCAGCCGGATGCAATTTCATTGATTTCAAGACCAAGACGTGAATGCGGATTTTAACAGTGAACATGGACCTCTTATGCAAAGTTCCACGAAGTACCTGAATGAAGCTTGTAACACTAGAAACTCATGGAGGATGCAAACAGTTGTGCATCGATGAAGTGATCTCAGCTTTAGTGGAGAAGCCATCAAACTTTTGACATGAAACCTGGGGAAAGGCCAGTGTTTGTGGTGCAGCTATGAAAAAGAAAGCTTGTACCTAGGTTCCTCTACAGTCAATGAAAAAGCATTTGCTCATTTCATTGAAGTGTATTTTAGCATACAATTTTAGCACCCCCAAAAGACTATTGCATTATTTTTAAGCAACATCTGCCTTGAAAGATACGTGATGCGAAAGACAATGCCTACTTACACACCGAAACGTCTCCCGCCTCCGTAACACCGATCCCCTTATGCAGACCGTTGTCGCTGTTCTGAGGGCTCCCAAGACGGGCGCGGTGTCGGTAACGTTTGCTCCATTACCCAGCATATGCTTCTTTTCTAGAAAGTGGTGATGCATTCTGCAGCATGGCTTTTCTCGAGTGGGCTTTTTGACTTAATCTCCAACCCTGCCACAGAGGAAGGAGAAGGGAGAACTGAGCATTTTGCTGCCTGAGGAATAATTCAGAGGATCTGGTTTTGTTTTGGTTGCATTAAAGCGGCTGCTTTGGGCTTCAGGGTGATCTTTGTATCTCCCTAAATGTGCCCAGTAAGCACTGTGGGGAGATCATGAGCAGCGGCACAAGCAGCTCTCTGGCCAACAACCTCCAGGGAAGAGGTACAAGCAGAAGATGCAGGCGACTGTTTTGATTCTGCTTCATTTAAGGACCATGACCTAAACTGCTGATGTCACATTAAGTATCAGTTTTTCGTAAACGTACCTTTAAAGGTTTATTTTACAAAGCAATCCTCCATCTGGACTGGGGAAGAGACAGGAGGAGGAATCCAAGTGATGGATGAAGGGGGCACACTCATCTTTTAAAGAACTGTAGCAACTACATAACATGCACGTGTTGTAAATCATGTTTATTACCAAATAGTTCAATATAAAACAGCATGTGAACACGTCCCTGCTGGAAAGAAAATCAGAAATGAGTATTATAATCACGGGTATACATTAGGCATGCTCTGAGGGGAAAAAACACAGACCGCCAGCCCTGAACAGTGTGTGCACCCGGAGACGAAATCGTTCGTGTGCCAATAGTTGGCAGAAGTTTGGGGGTGACCTAATCACACCCTTCCTCTCTGCACATACCTGGTGGCGGAGAGGTAGAGAGGGTTCTGCACTGAGAGCTCAGCATAGGGACAGAAAACTTGCATGAAACAAATTCAGCGTTTGCCTGGCCTTTAATTCTTCTAACACGCACGTGGCTTTGCAACTCGAGCAGTGGAATTACCAGAGCTGTCTGCATGCAAGAGAAGTGCTTCATCTGGTGCAACACCCTCCTGGCGTTACCTTCATGCTCAGAGGCATCACTTTGTTCCTCAGAGCGCAACACAGTTGTGGTGGCTAAGTCCGAGAACCCACCGAAGTGGGAAGTGACGCTGATTTAACGGCAGCAGCTTGTCAAGAGAGACAGAAAGTTGTCTTTGGCCACCCTACTTCAAATAAACCTGATGCTGAGCCGTTGTCCCAGTCACCTGCAGCGCAGGTGAGGAGCAAATCTTTGGATTTAAGCCTTGTTTTGGGTGTTCTTGTTCTAATAAACACTGTGACTGCAAAGAGAAAATAGAGGAAAATAGGGGTTTGAAATAGTTGTTCGTTTTAGCAAGTGGCTGCCAGACTTGTTAAAGTGCATAGGCTTCTGTAATGGACGGGGTTTCAGAGCCCTGAGTGCTGTGAACTTTCAGAGTTCTTCATGTCAGCTCTTTAAATAGGATCTGAATCATTCCTATTTTCTTGTTTTGACACCTGCTTTTATATGAAGAAGTGCACTCAGAGTTTTACATACCAGCAGCTTATATCATTTGTCAAATTTATTCGTGACAGGATAAAGCTAAAGTAAGAGTACTAAAATGTCAGCCAAAATTATTAATAATCTACTTGTTTAAGGGTATAAGAGAATGATGACGGCTGTCAATGATAAATTCAAATTCACTTGAACTATGGCAAGGTACCATATGGGAGAGTACGCAGGCGGGTCCCTGCCGGGTGGAGGTCTGATGGGAGGCAGCAGCAGCGGCAGCGAATGGCCAAGGCAACAGGAACATCTTGTCCCCGTCTCTCTCCTGCAAGGACACGGGGCTGCTGCAGTCAGCATGGTGGGCGGCACAGGGAAGGTCGCTGCTTTTTCATGTCCAGAGGTAAATGCCTTTAAACCGGACACTCAGTCTGGGGCTTTGCTTTTTCTGTAGTTAATTCTCTTTCCCACTGCCCCCCCCCCCAATAAAAAAAAAAAAAAAAAAAAAAGAACTGTTTAATGATCTTTTACAACTGGTGAAGGAACAAAGCATAAATGTCAATTTCCCTCCCAAAAACACACCAGCAGTTCTCAGGTCCTGAGTCCCGAGTCCCTCCAGTCACGGGTGACGACCCTAACTCTCAGCTACAGCGTGCCATGCTTCCCCTCTGCCCCCAGAAGTTTGAATTATTTCCTTGGAAGTGGCACGGCCTTAGCTGGGAGCCTAAGGAACGCCCCTGTGTAGTGCATGAACAGAGGGTTAGAGCCTACCGAGGGGTGTGGAGGTGTCGAGCTGTGGACTCCTGTATCTTAAATAGGCCAGAATTCAATTCAGCTCTTCCATGTCTGAGGCAAAACAAGAGGTGAGACAGTACTGTGTTCCTAACGGGAAAGGGAAAGCAGTTATTTTCCATGTGCAAATATAAATAAAAGTGTGTATAAAAATCAAAGGGTTCAAGAGGCTAACACAATGCTCCCGAGCGCTGTATTGAGTCGGAAATGCAAAAAGCAGCCCGGCAGCACGGCCCAGAGGGAAGGACGTTTCTGAGCGCCTTTGACCTCAGCAGGACAAGGCCTAGCCCGAGCCCGCTCTGAGGCCTTTATGGTGGAAAGAGCACAAGGACCTCGCGAGCTTCGCCCAGCCACAGCTTTCAGAAAGGGGACCGCACATCTGACGGGGAGATCCTGCACGCGGGCTCCAGGCCTTCTTTGGCTCTGGGCTGAAGCGTTACAAAACTCGGCCGGTAAAGCCCTCAAGGTACGCTCGCGCTTGCAAGAATGCAGAGAGGAAACCTGAGGAGAAATTCGGTCAGGGAAAAGGGTGAATGTTTTTTGCTATGTAAGTATTTAAATATATTTTTTTAAATATCTATCTATACCTGTAGCCACCAACATTTCAAGACCAGTCAGCCAGAGAAGCCATTCAATCTTCGTTCAGGCCAGAGCGGAGGTGGCCTGGGACAGGCGCACGAGATCCACAAGGTTTGGAGCCAGCACCACATCCTCTTCGTGAACGTGTGTGCAAGCTATAGGCTAGCGCTGCCCTTCCCTCTCAGTGGTCTTACTGATTTCCAGATAGAAAAACACTGTTAAAACCAGAAAATCATGCCATTCCAAGCTGCCTAAGGATCTCTACAGTGGGTTTATATCCCCCTTTTTGGTACTGGAGTACCACCTTAATGTCAACAGGCAAAACAAAGGCTTCCATCAGAACCAAGATTTTGGCAGGAAAGTGATGAAAGCATTTGTGGAAATTCTTTTGTCAAATTTGAGTCCAAACTGTGGAAACTACTTGTGTTTTAATACAAAGCTTTCTAGTTTTGGCAGAGAATATTTTTTTCACCAAAAAACAGAAGCATTTTCTTCCCCAAGGCTTTCCAGCTACCTGTAGTAACGGTGGTTGCTCCCTGAAAGGAGCGGTAAGAGGCACCACCGCTGACAGCCAGCAGCACGTTAAGTGGCCCGGCACCATTCCGTAGCAGCCACAGCAGCCGGCACGGCTCTCTGCGCTGAAGCACCGCGCTCGGCGGCCGTATGCACGGCACACCTGGTGCCAGAGGTTTTGTGTGCAACACCAGAATGACCTTGGGGCCGGTGTGGGTTGTTAAGTGTTGATGTTGGTGCAATAAACAGCAACTGATCTACAAGGCATAGCAGTAACCTTTCTTCTCAAAGAGCTGTGTCTGCTTTTTGCTCTGACGTGAAACGTGTTAACTGGGAAGAGCCTCTACAGCCACTCCTGTGCCGGCCTT
Organism: Chauna torquata; assembly: GCA_013399475.1. Lineage (NCBI taxonomy): Eukaryota > Metazoa > Chordata > Aves > Anseriformes > Anhimidae > Chauna > Chauna torquata. Next base: position 217,179 of record VXAL01007218.1, on the reverse strand, counting down.
ATTGCACTTCAACATGCAGTCACGTGAAGTGTAATGTCCGGGTATTGTCATCCCTAAAATGACAGCTACACAGAAGTCACTCACATCCTCATCCATGAACTCTGATCAGTAATTACACAAGACGACTCTGGAATTAGAACAGAGTATAAGCTATTTTTTACATTCAACTAATTATCCGTGGTAATGGGTATTCACTAGTCTTCACTGAAGTTCTACCTTCCCAGCTGTATCCATCAAACCCTTACTTTGTGTTCTAAAAAGTTACTAGGTGGTGCAGCACAGATCTGTTCCCAAAAAACAGTCTTCATGAAGTTTACCAAATAAGGACAGCCTGCTGGGAACATAGTTTCTTTCCAATTTCACCGAAGCTTGTTAGTATGGGGCTCCATTCTTTTTTTGAGGAAAGAGCTCGTTTGTTCCCCGGACTCTGACCAGACTGCAGAAGACCAGATCCATTCATTTCTTATATTCTGCCCAATTATAATTCTGAAGGAAGCTAATTCATGAAAATGATGATTTGTCTTGATTCCCAGCCCCCAGCCATCCCAGAAGCACCTGCAGAAGATCTGCTGTCTCTCTGCTTTCCCTGTTGCAGTCTGTATTGTGTAGACAGAAGAGAGACTCGAGGTGATGGAAAGCCTCCCCCACCGTGGGCCACAGAGCCGTATGATGCGTTACCAGCTGTGGAGAAGCAGACTTTATTCTAACCTTGGAACTACTGTGACCTGCCAGGCAATTTAGTCTTCAAATCACCAGGGAAGGTAAGCAAACCCCCTCAGTTTACCGAGTTTTAAGAACTGTGCAGACCCAACGCACTTCACAGAAACCTCTGCGGCGCCGCAGGCCATCCTGATGTCCCAACTGCTTTGTCTCAGCAGGCAGAAACAAAACAAAGTTTCAGCACCTGCCGGATTCTGCACTGAAGACATTTTCTGTACAGTTTCACTTCGACCTCAGAGCAGAACTCTGTGAAGTCATGCTGGCTACTTATTTTTAGCAGTCCTCTTTCTCAGGGGAAATGCAATTATACTTCATCTCAACTGAAAAATCCACAACTGCTCCCAAGTTCAGACAGATTTCCCGAGGCAGTGCTCTGGGCAAAGACAGAACCTGTCAACATCCGCCCTTCCCAGCCTATCCAGTACCTGGCCAAGGGAATGCTGAAATATGAGCAGGGACGTTCCTTGCTTATGCTATCTACAACAAGACAAGTTTTCAACTGATTGGAATATAATCTTTTATTTATCTTTACAGTGATGACGGAAGAATGTACAGGTGCTTTCACCCATAGGTATAAAAATCTGTTTATATACAGAGTCACAATAATCTTTAATTGGGAAATCACTCTGTTCTCCTGATCCATCCTTACTAAAAACCACAGGAAAAAAAAACAAATATTTAATACAGGCAATATAATTCCAGTAGGTTTGCAACCTGGCATCAAAAGCTCAGCTTTAGATTAAGGGTAACGTTTGATACTTAAAAAAGGACTTTAAGTCATAGGACACAAAATAAAGTTGCTTTTCAAATAAGATATATACATCAAAAATAGGAGTCTAAAAAAGGCATTGGTTTTAATGCTATTAGAAAGCTATATAAATGTGCATGGGTCCATTTCTTCTTATAACGAAAGACCGAAGGAGAAAGTGCCTCTGGCTTTGGGGAATTTCCTCCTGGGACAAGTCAGTTAAAAGTACCTGTAAGAAAGAAAGAAATAATCCCTTTTGGAAAAGTAAAGGCTGATGGTTGCATCAATTAGAATGACTTTATTTGAACAGCTACAGCTGTGCTTTAGTTCTATATTAAGAGCACATTACAAATTGTTCGTAAGTGGGTAATAAAAAAAAAAATAATGTAAGTAGCTGCTCAGTTGTTAAGACTCCAGCAAATGCCTAGTTACTTTTTTTTATTAAGCACAACCACAACGTGACATGCTTTTAACATTTAACCTCTTTCACCACGCACCCTCCTGCACGTTACCTAGGCTTCTGCAGTGTTTTGGTATGGCCCTAAATCATTTTCTGGATTCTCATTTTTTAAATACAGCATGATTAGTACATAAAAAGTTTCTTAATATAAAAAGATCATACTGGACAATTAGTCCGTATAAAGGAAAAAACTTGCATCTTTCAAGCTGCTTTACATTAACTACTCCACTTACTCAAAAAATCTTATTCAAATCTGTAATTAAAGCTACTGGGGCAAAACCCAGGAGGTTTATAGAATATAGCCAACACATCGGCTAAGTACATATAAATAGGTAAGCAGTTCACAAGCTGATGAAACTCAAGGTCTACTGATCCAGCTGAGCTCTACAGAGAACCACAGTATGACTGCAAAAATGACTTCTATGACTCCATTACAAAGTAATTATTTCACACTAAATTAAGAAATTCAAATTGACAATTTGATTCTAAAATTGCTAAGGTTTGAAATTTCGCATCTTAAATCAATGTTCTTACCTGACTTCCTCTAATGTTATCCATAATTAGACGTTTATAGGAGAAATAGTCAGGGTTTAAGAGTTTAATAGTAAATATCTGGAACTTAACGTAATTAAAAGATTCTAGTAGCTTGGAAGGTTACTGGCCTGTTACCTGGACTAAACAACACTCTCAAATAGCTCTCGTACACAACAAAGATCAAATTTGCCTTTATGTTGAACTTATTCTATAAGTAATAAAAATGTGTGTTAGAAATCTGAGTATTAAGGGGCTGGTGGGTACATTATAAATAGACTTTGTTTCTAATTATAAGAATTTACTCAAGCAACACACCCTTGTATCTGAAGCGCTAACCTACCGCACAGTCCAGATATTGTGTGCAACAGTAACAGTTGGGTGCACTGGGCTGATGTTCTGCTTATGTGTATATATCTAGGTCCCAGCAGCACCCAGAGCGCAGCCAGTGAAGTCACTGGACAGCCGCAGTGCACATCAGCAAGCCACGGGCTCAAGACCTGTCTGAATGTTGAGCAGTCTTGCTGAAGCAGGTCAGAGCCCAGGAACTTCCATCCTACATCTGCGAGTTACCAGAACACATGGCTGTACAAAAGTTAAGTTCCTTGTATCCGTGTATTAGGAAATACATACATTCTTTTCCCTTATGGATGGCAAAAGAAATGAATTCCTTTAAAATTACACAACCATTTCCAGGCAGAATTCTGAGTTGTTAAGACTTCCGCTATGAAAAGGTCAGATCTCTCAGCTGTGCGCTATCATAAATGAGTGCTATGAGCTCAATGGAAACGAGAATGAATTGTCTTACTTCTGAAGATCATTAAAAAAGATTTTTTAAAAAGTGTTCAGCAAATCAACAGAAATACTGTAAACAGGTATGAGATACAAGAAGATGCCTTGAAAAATGAATCTGTAAGGGTATTATTCATTTGAAAATAAATAGAAAAGTTTCAGGAACTTGTTATGTAATTTAACTGAATTAAATTTTGAAGAACAGGAAAAGGCCAGTTACTCTGATCGCTTTACCCCAGCTTCCCATCAAGTATTAAGCACCAGAAGATACACCTGCAGTGGTTTTCAGAGACTGGGCCTTTACTCTAAAGGATGAAAAACACTGTTTCTTCCTCCTCGGTGATCTGTGTAGCATTTAACGTGAGAATATTCATTTCTATAATATGCAAAACTGCCCCAGTGTTCTGCTGATAGAGTGCATGTCAGCTAACGTACGTGCTGGGAGAATGTGGGGCTGCTCCTGTGTGATACACTACCGTCTACCTCAAGACTGCCAAGCGATTGCCAGCAGATGAGACAGGTGAATCTCAGTGTGCTTCCTGGAGACCTGACTCACCTGATTTCTTTTTATGCTTCATCTCCATTATCCATTTCTACATCTATGTCTTTTGTTGTATCAGCCGCTCGTGACAAAATGTCTGCCATTAGTGCTTCCTCCAGTTTTTTACGCACTTGTTGCACCCGCTCTTCTTGTTTTCTGAAGGGAGAGAAGGGAAGAAGGGACAGAAATGTCAATCCTCCAAGTATACTAGCAGGCTGGGAGCATACCAGTTGCATAAACAATGAGTCAGGACTGGTTTTTCAACTCTTATTTTAGCTAAACCCTTATTGACTAGTTCTTTAATATATAACCTTCACACATACACATACACACCAATAGTACTTGGCACTAAAATTGAAAGTACACTGAGCCAGAAAATCTTATGGTTTAGCACGCATGCTTCACTTCCCATCATCCAGCGACAGAAGGATCAAACGTGACATATGAACCTCCAACTCCGGAATTAGATACTTGAAAAGACCACATAGCAAGTTAGTGGAGCAGTATCCCACTGGATTAGGTTTGTCTGCCTGGCTTTTTCCTTTTTTTCTTTTTTAAATATATTTTTATTTTGGCAGAGGCATTTTTGGGTAGACCACTGAAAATCATAGCAGGAAATTCCCACCATTATGAGCACTGTAAAGGAGATCTGAGGCAACCTCCCTCTTTCCCAATGTAAATGATGTGTACGCTAGAAGTGCCTTTACAGGACAGCGAGACACTTAGTAGGTTTCTAAGTGTCCAAAGAACCAATTCCAAGTCCCATCGAATGTGTGCGTAGGGGAAGAACCTCAAGGAGCTTCACTGTTTCCATTTACCTATTTATTTACTCCTGCTGACCTATTCAAGTATTATCTGCTAGTCACTGATGCATTTTGGACAGCAGCAACTTCTGCTGAAACAAATGTTTGTTTCCCTGTTGAAGGTTAATTTAAATATCTTACCTCAGAAGCCAATATAAATTTAAGATATTTTGATTCAATGTTTAGTTTGGAAGGTAAAATTTAGCTTTCCTATGTTACCTGATTGAAGTTTTCCCAAACACAAATTTTGCAACAGAACATTTTTTTTAACTTGAAAATACACTTGTTCTATCACGCTATGTTTTCTAAAAAATAAAATCTTTAAACAAAATATATGCTTAAAAATGACCAGAAGTCATCAGAAATAGGCACAGTCTGCACAGGAAAACATTTGTTAGAGTGCTGCAAACACCCTGCAGCTATTTAGGATGGCAGTAGAGATACAAAGAACATCGAATCTTAGAAGAGCAGGACTGATACCTAGCATGCTACACAGAAACCAGAAGCCTCTCAGGAGCCTCTAAGGCTATTCAGTTCTACAGCTGCAACTACTACCGGCACTCCCTAAGTACTCTAGAGGAGGCTGTCTGCTCACAGAGATAGCAAAACAAAGTCAAGAACAAGCTAGCAGCTCAGTACAGAACGTGTTTTTTATCTTCCACCTGTTTTCTATCCTTGTTTTCTATCTGCCATAGATTACTCTGTCCCAGAGCTGTTAACTTGCAATGCCAGGACAATGATCCTTCAAACCCCCGGGTAGAGAACTGAACAAAAACAAAGATGCTTTATATTTTTCAGAACCTGTGTGACAAAGGAGAAATGAAACAGAGTAACAAATTTAGTACTTGTTAATTGAAAGAAAATGACCCCAAGATCACAAATAAGCTGAAACGTAATTAAAAAAAAAGCAACAGTGATAAAAAGTTGTCACCATCTCATTGCTGGAATACACTGTGAACTGGTCAAATTATAGAAAATAAATAGTTTAAGTTCATAGTTTAAATTCTAGTTTTCCCCTTTCTGGCTTTAGAATTTTGACTTTAAGACAGTAGCATCTTTCCACAATCCACAGCCTACAAACTCCACGGGAGCAAGCTTCAGACTACATTCAATATCCGTTCATAGCAGTGGACCCCTTCCCTAGACTCCTGGGCTTTCCTTATCCAGGACTAATTTAAACTCTGATAATAAATATGAACAAATAATGGCAGCATTTTGCAAAAAGTGCCTGAATGACCAAATCAGACAGAAGAAAGCTGCTGGAACATTTTAATAAATCTCCCCTTTAGAGAGCAAAGAAAATTCCAATGAACTAAAACCCATTAAGGACACTTCCCTACTCTTACAAAGAATGGATCAAGAATGAAATGTAAATGTTCCTTAAACACTGTTCTGGTCACTGGGCATTTTAAGTGTATCTCATGGAAAAGTCCTGAAGTATCACATGTCCAGTGATGATATGGGAAATCAACCCTGCCTTTGTCAAAAAAGTCACAGAGCATTTAGAGAGCCTTACACATTCAGTAACCTGAATTAAGCCATGAACAGCTGAGTTGGTAGAGAAAGGATGGCTGTGCCAGGCTGAATATTTCATAACATCAATGCATATTAGAGAACGCACTTGCCAGAAAGCACACAAGAAGTTAAATTGGAATGTCCTTGCTTTCTTGGTGCTACAAGCTACTTCCTTGCTTTGCTTTTCAGCGATTCTGCTCTCCAGACATGGAATCTAACATAAAGGTCAACAAATACCCTATGTAACAACTCTGAGGAATCAGGCACAGAACAATCATAAGCTTTACCACCTCATGAGGCTACTTCCTTTGAGATCTTTTAGGTAACAACTACGCTGATGAAGTTTTGAAAAACATGCTGAAACATAAGCTCAGCCTGTCCTAGAGTTCAGAATGGTTATCCTGGGTTGTAACAAGCCCCTTCCTACCATCTCAGACGTAATGACAGTGGTATTTAACTCTCACAACACACAGAAGTGACAGCCAATTTTCTGTATCTTGGACTAGCTCCTGTTGTGAAGGACCCAGGTTCCCTATTTACAGTGTATGTGGCCTTCTCCAGAGGTTCTTCTCCCCTCCCAGGCCTCGTTTCCCAAAGTCAGGTGAAGACATAGCTTTCCTCAGTTATCTCATTTCCAAATTGTCAGACAGCTATTTGATCTCCCAGGCAGCAATAACCATAACACAATTCACAGCACTCCCAGTCCTGAAAGAAGCTGGTCTTCTAGCAAACACATTTTTTAAGTATTAAAACCACAGCTGTTTATACAAGCGATATTACTTTTGAAGCACATGAACTGCTGAGAGCAAGCATTTAAGAACCAACAGCAAAAACCATGCTACTAATAAAAAGTACTCATCTTTAACACTAAGTAGAACACTAAGGCTCAGAGTATCTCTATTCAATTTGACTCATTTGATTTCTTACCCTAACTCATCACAGCAGCATTAAGTAAAACTACCTCGGCCCACTAAGTCAACAGCAATCCTTGCCAATGTGTATTTTCCTACTGTGAAAAACAGGAGGGTTAGCAGTGCTGTGCCACCCCCAAGCGCCCACTCGCTGCTACCAGCCCTGGGCCCTGCGGCTCCGTGGCTCGGTGACAGTCCTGCCGATGGTGCTCCCGCACAGCGGCGGCCTGTGCTGCTGCATCTCACCTCCCGGCTGCATCGCTTGGTGCCAAGCAGCTCCCTGGCCACACGCTCTTTTCAGCCTTCCTCCTGCCAAGACACAATCCTCATCCTGTAGTTTAAGTACTACTGTCTTCAAAAACAAGCTGAAGTTAATGACACGCTACTCCTAACACAGAAATCCACAAGCACCTAATTCCAGTTCTGACCTTATTTTCAGTGGAAAACCACTTTATACAACAGGACTGTGTATAGCTCCAGATTCAGACGATTTCCTTGGTGCTTAGAATGATTTTCTTTGTCCACACTACTTGCATTCTTCTCAGCACCCACAACTAAATTGTGTGCACATCCTTTAATGACACGTGTGATTCTACATCACTGTACGCAAACTATGGTATTGTGCCAGCCTCCCCTCTGATTTCTCCTCCTATTTTTCTATATTTTTAAACCTATTGAGGCTCCATTTGGTTTCATTCCTTATGTGCTGGCACTGCAATACGTACTCTGCCATCAAAATAAAAATGTGCAGCTAGCTCTAGTCATAGCATTTAGCTGCAGGAACACAAAACTATCTTTACATTTCAGATTGCTGTCAAATTAGATGGGAAAAATCCACAAAACCAACTTGTTCCTGACTGAACACCAGATCCTCCTCCCTACATGTCTGGAGAGAGATAGCTCACCTTCTCCCCTGCTCTTCCTGCACATTCAAGTGTAGTATTTTTTGGAGACAGTCTAATTGAGAACTATCACCATAAGTGCTTACACTAACATGTACTCTATTTCTATGTAAAACATACTCTGGAGCTTTTCAGCAGCAGGTTTCCAGAAGTCTTCTGCTAACCAGATCTGAGATGCGCTGCTGGAAGGAGAATCAATTACTCATATGTTGACTGTATTTGCCATATTATATTAAACTCAGGTTTAGGTGCATCTGCTGACGTCCCACCCACCCCTCTCCAATACATCATTTCAAATAGATCTTTTCTCCTCCCCTCTCAGCAGAAATTAACCATGCTGAGATAGCATACTCTAAACAGTAATTACAGAAATTGTCAGATGCCTAGTTTCTGTGCTCTCCTGATACACTCCATATTAAACTCGTCATTAGATGTGGGGTCAAAAAATTTATGTCATAGCTGGTTAGGATTATTTAGGTTTTTGCCTCTCTGCAGCACAGAAGGGTGTGGTCATTTTACCTTACCAGTGCCTTATGCCTGAGGAGAGTTCAGGCTAACAGCATCCTTTCATTTTCTTCCTTTGGCACTTTATAGTTCTTGTGGCTTTGATCTGCCATACTGAAAGTAAGATTTGTATAGGGTATTGAGGAATACTGTGAGGTACTAAAGCTACAGCTGACCAGCCTGGATCAAGGTTCACATAACTGAAGAAGACATAGCTCCAAGCCAAACTAACTTAGAGAGCCCTAAATTTGAATTACTCTCCATTTCTGTCTGACAGTAAATGCAGCTTGGCTTTTGGACAGATTACCTGGTAATTTTTCTTACCCACTACTGTGCAGAGCGTGACACTGCCAGACATACTACATTAATTGCTATGCTCTGGTAAATTTAGCAGGTTATGGCTGCTTGTAAGAAAAAGCAGAAGTCCCATTAACATGCTATTTCAAAAGGCCATTTGTCAAGATATCTGTGAAATCTCAGGAACAAAACCTACTGGGTGACACTAAGCACTCAGCAAAGAACCTAGACTGAGCAAGAGAAAGGGCTGTTGAAAACCAAAGGTGGGATTTTCAGAAATGACTTACATGCTTTAAGAAAAGAAATCCCCCCCAAAATGATAAGCTTTAGAAAATCCCACTAAAGAGAGAGATTTGAAAAGAATGACAGACTAGACTATGAAGCAGAATGAAGCTCTGAGTTAATGCATTTTATAATGTATTGCAAAATTTCAGCCACCTAAGCACAACTAGAAAGGCAATCCACCTATTTGTTACTTTCAGAAGATTCCATTCCCCAGTCCACCCCAAAAGACAAAAACTAGCTAAAGCTTTTATCTAACAGAGACACAAGGCTGCCAATCCTAGCCTTTTATAGAAATGGAGGTAACTCAAAAGTGCAGTTGCAAAGAACATAATGATATGCTGGTCACGAAAAAAGCTACCAACAAGCTGCAAATCAGCAATCTCAAGATAAATGATCTCAGACTCAGTATGGGAGGAGACAGTTTACAGCGAGTTCCAAAAGCCTGCCTAAGGAGACCAAGATTAACATGTAAGCGCCACTGGGAACCACATCATACTCATTTTACATACTTACCTTTCACAGGTCTAGCATTAAGAAACCTAGAACTATTCAGAATGTGTATCCCACAATGGGAAAAAAAAAATAGGTGCTTGTCCCTAGTGATAAAGAAGCATGGTTGATTCTTAATCATGCATTTATAGGAAGCTATTTAAAATGCTTTTGCAGAGAATTTGCTGAACCAAAAGAAAAGATTTTGCATTTTACTCTGATTATGAAAAAGACTTACTATCAGCACATGACCAGGAATACTTCAAGGTTAACATGACTCAAGCTGACAGCTATTTTCATAGAATCACAGAATATCCTGAACTGGAAGGGACCCACAAGGATCATCAAGTCCAACTCCCGGCTCCATACAAGACCACTCAAAAATCAGACCATACGTCTGACAGCATTGTCCAAATGCTTCTGGAACTCCTCATACATCTTGCCCTCTAGACCCTTCATCATCTTCGTAGCTCTCCTTTGGACACTCTAATAGTTTCATGTCCTTCTTATACTGTAGTGCCCAAACCTGCACACAGTGCTCCAGGTAAGGCTGCACCAGCACAGAGCAGAGCGGGACGATTGCTCCCCTCGCCCGACCAGCAGGGCCATGCCTGACGCACCCCAGGGTACAGCTGGCCCTCCTGGCTGCCAGGGCACGCTGCTGGCTCCTGTTCAACTTGCTGTGCACCAGAACCCCCGGATCCCCTTCTGCAGCACTGTTTTCCAGCCTCCTGTCCCCCAGTCTGTGCACACAGCTGTCTGGTGGGAGCTGCCACCCATGAGGGACCCATGCTGGAGCAGTTTGCTCCTGAAGGATGGACCCCGTGGTACGGACCCATATTGGAGCAGTTCTTGGAGAGCTGCAGCCTGTGGGAAGCCCACGCAGGACCCGTTTGGGAAGGACAGCATCCCGTGGGAGGGACCCCACGCTGGAGCAGGGGCAGAGAGTGACCATGAAGGAGCGGCAGAGATGCAGCGATACGGACTGACCGCAACCCCCATTCCCCGTTCCCCTGCTCGGGGGGACGAGGTAGAAGAGGGTGGATGCGGGGGAGGTGTTTTTAGTTCGCTTTTAGTTTCTCACTGCTCTAGTTTGCTAGTTATAGTAATAAATTATACTAATCTCCCTATGTTGAGTCTGTTCTGCCCGTGACGGTAATTAATGAGCAACCTTCTTGTCCTTATCTCAACCCTCGAGCCCCTGTCCATCGTATTTTCTCCCCCTCTTCCTTTGAGAAGGGGGAGTGAGAGAGCGGTTGTGGTGGAGTTCCGCTGTTCAGCTGGGTAAAACCATCACAATCCCCACATGTTGATTCATGCTGAGCAACACTAAAAAAAATTGGGCAAACAGGGATTGTGTCTCATGTCTTGCCACATTCCAGCCATTATGCAATGCAGCAAGAAATCTCTCTTCACTCAGTCCTAACCCTGAAGTTCAGTGCTGAAGCCCCTGCTTTTAGCACCGAAAAAAGGACAAGTATTTCTTTGAAAATTAACAGTGCAGCTAATAAAAAAAAAAAATTGCCCATATGAGTAAAGATATCTGTACTCTTCCTATCATATCCCAATCTCCTACTTCAAGAGACTGCATTAGTCAAAAAGCTATATGCTACAATATTCTTTTTTTTCCCTTGTTGAAACACTTTTTAATTGAGATCAAAAAATTAACTCGACCAAACCAGAAATGGGAAGGGAGAAAGCCAATGTTGATGATGACTAGAGCTTAAGGGTGCTCTCTTGGGAAAGAATATGGATTATGATTCATATCTTATTGAATATTTTATATTAATATTTTCACTACAAAGAAAAAAAAACAGGTTTTCATTTCTTTGGTTAATGAACTAATCAATATGTACAAGAAGCATGTTCACGCTTCTCTTCCCTTATGTCCAGGACTGTAATGAGCCAGGAAGGAATCTACTTTAATTGAACCTGCTTTTCATTTTATTGAAGACTTTATAAAACTTACCTAATGTCATCATCTGTGACTATGAAAGCTTTGCAGAGGGGTTGAGATGTATTAAGCCAGACAGCTGGGTTCTTCTCAACAGCTGCAGAGAGCTGTCCCGTGATAGGTGCGGAACTGGTGTGCAAAGCGCTAGCAACAGCTGATAATAAGGTATCGTCATTGTTACCTGGGCCAACTCCTGAAACAAAGATAACTGAATAGTTACCATTCACTTTTCATATGCAACCTTCAGAGGCACAGCTCTTCTCAGTTTGTACAGTTATGTATACTGATGATATTGTTGCTGCTGGATACATGATTGTATAATCTAAAAAGTTAAATACAAGTTCTTAAAAAAATGGCTTTGCAATAACACAGTCCTTATTTCAGTGTAATTTAGCATTTCATAAGGCAGCTCACTGCTAAAATAGGCTAGATTTTTTTTTTTTACTTACAATAGCAACTCCAATAGCATCAATTTTTTAATAAAGATGATCACATCATAAATTTACCAGTCACATACTGAAATAGTTTATCTGCAACTTCATGATGTCAATTCACACCAGCACAGCCTTTGCTTTAATGCTACAAGGTATTAATTCTGGAAAATACACACTGAAGATTTTTACAATCTTCAAATTCCTGTGAAAATCTCCTAGGCAGTGGAACTAAGTTATTAATTCTGAACTATAATTCGAACATATTTTAGATCAACTTTCACCAGCAAGAGCACAGTTCTGAAGTGTGGTTTATATTAACTGCTAAAAATAAGGGTAGTTTTGGATATTGAGGCCTTTTGTTAGCAAGCACATTTACAATGTGCAGTTTACTAAATCTCACTGAAAACTGAAAAGCTTGTTAAGAGCATCAAGAAGGCTGTCCTTTTTAAGCACAAACTACTTTGCAGATCTGAATCAACTGCAGTTAAGTGAACACAGTACCTTGAAGACCTTTAGGTAGCTCCATGGACTTTATGATTTGTTCACTGACATCTGATGCGCTGAGGCCTTGTAGCCTCTTCTCCCAGAAAAGCTGAAAAAGAGAAAACAAGATTGCTCATTTAGAATATAAAATAAATCAGCTCATGGAAATGAACACCATTCCTGCTCAAAAGAGCATCAGAACAATATAAAAGACAGATACTGATTAGCAGCTTACAAAACAACTGACCTAGTAATCACATAAGCTATGAAAAGGTAATATCCTATCTGCTGATGGAGATCTGAGTGACACTACACATTATAGCAGGACAGATCACCAAAGAATGTGGATCAGTAGCTATACCCCTCAAACCTCTGCTGGCTCGATGACCTGACCCCTCCCAATGCCGTGTAGCTAGCTATCTCTTGACTTACCTAGAAATAGGATCCAATAGGATCCAATCTTTTCACTTTTAGGAAGATACATGAACCAAAGTCACATTCTCTTTCCTTTCTAGTGTTTAGTTTATTAGCTGGGAACATGTCTCCATTTCTCATGGAAACCAATTTCTTGATCTCTATTTAATGATACAGATTTCTCTCTTCACTCCTATCTTACCAGTCTGAGGATTCATCCTGAAGTTCCAGGCTGCAGACTGGCCACACCTATTCTTTAAAATGGACCTTTTCTATCTAGCAAGATAGTGATGAAAACTAGTTAAAAAGTTGATTTCCATTCCACAGGAAGCTACATTTAACAAATAATAACAAGGGAAGCAAGAATCACAGAATCATTTAGGTTGGAAAAGACCTTCAAGATCATCAAGTCCGACTCTGCAGAACGCAGCTATGCAATTTCCTATGGGAAGGGCACTCTGAAATAGTTTGATTTTTCTGCAGGATATGGATCTATTTCTTCTCTTGCCTTCAACACCCGAGATGAACAACTAGACAAGCAGTTATTCTAATTCTTAGGTGATTCTTTGTTGTAGTCAGTACCCAAGAGCCTCAGTTTAAGACAGGGCTTTCAAACGTCACATTCTGTTTTGCAAACTCTGACTACAACATTTCACACATTCTTGACACCTCTCTGATTTGACAGCTTTTTGAAAATACCTGTTGCCGCTCATGTCATTTACTAGAACCACTTAAAATGCTTCCTGTAAACTGACTCTTCACTCTTAGCTAGTATTCTTTCTCACCATTCCAGCCCAGGTTTTAGTTACATTATTAGTTGAACATCAAGACACCTCTTTTACTTTGTTTTAAAATGTTAAATATTTAGTACCTCCGTTCATTCACTTCTACTGTTTACCGCTATTGCTAAATCCCCACCCCAAGAAAGCACTCTAGATGTCTTGTAGCAGTCCTTACTGTTCCGCGGATGAAGTGGCATTGCCTTAAGGCTGTCTAGAATACTAAAGAAATCATTAGTTAAAAAGTGAAGATAGCAGCTCCCCAGCTAATCTCTAAAAGGAATATTGAAATTCAGAAAAATGAAGTGAAAGTAAAACCCTATCAATTCAGTATTTCATCACTGGATTAGCTTCCCATCTTGAAGTCTCTACAAATTCAGAAAGCTTTTATGTTACTCCACTTACATCATGAAGACATAACCATTCTACAGCAACAGAAGTACCCACTCATGTGATTGAAAAAGATCCTGCAAGACTTGATGCACAGAATATCTGCCTCTTAGGTTACAGCCCTAAAAATAGCTTACATTATTTATCTGTGATTCTGTCATCATTATTGAGGTAAGAAATACACAATGAGAAAATAATCAGGTTCACTGACTTTGTGCCCCACTAAGCAGAGAAGCAGGCACCTAAATTAGGAGCAATTTACAAAAATCCCATGCAGTTAAACAGTTAGGCACCAGCATTCATAGACCATGGCCTAGGCAGACTGCCCCCTTGGCATCTGTCTCCTGCCCAAAGCCACCTGATCTTCATTAAACAAGCAACAACCCCTCACACAGTGCAAGCGTCTGCAGACAGCCACTCAAATTCAGCAGATGACTGCCAACAGCAGAGGCCACCTTCTGCTTAACAACCTGACGTCATCTCGCAATTAGAGGTTTCCTTGAGAATGAAGTGAGCTATCCAGCTTCTGGGCTTTTCTCAGCTCGAGTACTCTGGAGAGTACCGCAGTCCCTGAAGCGCGGGGCAGGCTGATGCGCTGCAGTCTTCCATCCGCCTGCTGAGGCTGCACCAGTATAGCCAGAAAAGCAAGATTCATGCCTCCAGGAAAGAAGCATTAGCAAACAGGACCCTTTTATTCAGTAATGAGAATCCTGATGGGACTAGGATAGGAAGGAATGAGAGAAGAACCAGATTTAAAGATTCATCATTCTTATGATGTGATATTTCATTACTAATGCAAAACTAATAACCATTCTGAGTATCCATCAGTCAGTTACGGGTATTCATCCTGTTGGAGGATGAAAAATGGCTCCATTTTGGTTTTGCTTGAAGTCTAGCGGTTAGGGAATGCACACTGAAAAGAGCCTAAAACCCAGGTCCTTCATTTACCAATGTTTGCTTGTTCTGGGTTCAGAAAGACCCAGCAGCCAAACGATCCATTTCCTGAGAAATTAATCTATATGTACTGTGCCAAAAGCGACCTCTTATGCAATACTATCCAGCAGAGTGAGAAACGTCCCTTATCACCCAAACTTACTATCTTAAGGGCAACCCTGTTTTCTTCTCTGATAGAAGAGGCAGCATGGGAATGCAATGCCAAGGTCCCCAGGGTGGAGCAGAATTTTCACTTCCTTGTTTTTCTGAAACTCAATAATGGCAGCTCTGCACTACAGCTGCGCTTCTGAAGTTCTTTGTTTGGAGAATTATAAAATATTGCTTCCTCCACAATTGTTTCTTGTCCAAGAAAAGCTATTTGTGACTAATGGTCAACTACAATCTAACCGTAAGCTCTGTAAAAACACAATCTCCTAAGCAACTCTTATTTTGCATTCAGAAAACAAAGAAATGATAGATTTGCCTTTCTAGTACAAAAGCCACCAAATACAAACATATTATAAGCTGCTCCTTTTCCTTAGATATATAAAAGTCTACTTTGCACTTTCTCAAGCAATGGAAGCTTGCACAAAAATCTTGCTGGAAAGGATCCATTCCAATTCTGCTGTTTTTAGAAGAAAAGCACGTGTTCTTAATATTCAGACATTCTTGGAGGGTGACTGATTTATACATAAATCAATCAACCAAGAACCTCAAATATCACCTGCAATTTACTATTTACAGAGTATTAAAAACACCGTAGATGTCAACAGAAGATGTACTTGACTGAACACAAAGAAGGCAAGACAGTGATTCCAGTGCTGGTTAAGTTCAGAGGTTTGTTTATTGAAGTGGTTTCTTCCATTTAGACAGCTACAAGTATCTGGTCTTAACTTGCACCAGTAGTCAGAAAAAGGCTACAAGTATGACGGACACAGCAAGTTCAACAGCACAGTCACAATTCCAGGTAGCTGGCTTGGCATCTTCCCAGCTCCCTGGAACCACATTTATTTCCATGCTGTCTGCAGACGCATTATGACCTGGTAAGCAAGCTGATTAAAACCTAGTCATGTCTACACGAAATCCAGTAAACGTATTTGGACTGTACTGCAGACCCAACTATACAATTTTGTTATGTTTTAACATCTACTTTAATGGCTAACTGAGACCAGAATGCCCAAAGTTATCATTTGGGAAACTGCTCAACTCATCGATATTGCAAGCAATTAAATGAGGAAATATGACTAAAAAGAGCTCTTTTCAAAGTGTGCATGGAAAATTTTAAAATGAATGAGAATTCCTCCAGAAAGCTGGAAAACTTCTTTCCTCTTTTTTATATCCAGTGAATTGCATAGCTCTCCTGTACCCATAATTGCCAATCAAAATTTCACTGCTTCTGAACTTGCCTGGGAGAGAGAGATGGAACTTAGCAATCTCATCAGGTTCCTTCCATCCCTCTTTTTGATAATTCTAGTAGGTATTAACCAATAAGCTTAGATTTTCCAACCCGATCTAAGTTTAGTTTCTAATCCTTTAAGTTGATCCACAGGAAATAAAATTACTTCTATTTGACATCCTACAATTTTTCTCATAAATTAGGCTTTTTAGACTACATATATCTTATGCCAAAAATGACTATGGTCAGATTTAGCTTGTGATGTATCATCTTATTCAATAATTCATTACAATACAATCCACTGAAAATATCTACAAAGTATAGTAAGTATAAAACAGACTTTCAAATCAATTGTGAAGAGTACTTCTGGCCTACAGACAGATGATGTAATATGCAAACATAACATGTTTATCCTCTGGTGGTTTTAAAAAGTAAATACTGTCAGGTTTATCCTAAGGTGGTTTTTAAAGGTGGCTGTCTGCCATAGAACTAGAGGAATCAGATCACACAGTACTAACTGATTACTTGCTCTTCTTGAAACAAGCTTCGAAGAGGAGGATGGATGTCTTTTAAACACTTGATGTATGTTCACAGAATGTTTTTAGCCAAATGTATCAGGAAGATAGAGTGCAACCTTTTGCAAATTCAGTGTTATGACTATCACTTATAAGCTTTTTTTTTTTTTTTTTACCAGCATGATTTCAAATTATCCCTGCCACCACAATCAACAGTATACAACAGAATTAACAATTAATTAATCAGCTCACTCAACCCAATACCTCAGGTACGTTACGTTTGGAGAGGGAAATAAGCGAGCTTTGTGTTTACTCTGAAAAAGGTCAGTGAGTGTGGAACAGTGTGAACCAAGAAGCTCATGGAACATGAAGTAAGTGCTCTACATAGGACACACACTTATGTCGGTGAAAAGAAGTTTGATTTGCAGCATCATTCCATTTGATCCAGTTAGGTACAGAACACTCGACAGGCAAGTAGCTCAAGTTTAAGTGATTACATAAAAGATTTGCTACCTATAATGGCTTCAAATAGCCACAGGACTTCCTCTGCTTCCCTCTGAGGAATACTCAAATCCAGATATGGAAGTGGATGACTAATGTGTCCTGAAGTACTGCTACATCTAGTGTCCTTTTTGCTATATAGAAGGGAGGAAGAAAATGTGATTTTAGGACAGTAATCACCATCGCCTAAGAGGAACGTGACAGATACAATTGCATGATTTTTTGATTCATCATTAACTCTACTTTCAGTTTCAGCAATAGTAAACTGACCTTTTAAAATCGGAACCATTACTCTGAAATTTATCAAGAATGTATCATCTCTTACTGAAACTTACTTGGAAGCAGCAAGGCTGACAATGGCTACAGGAGGCTAAAACAAGTGTTGTTTTTGTTTTGTTTTGTTTTGTTTTGTTTTCCTTCCAGGGCCCACTAGAAATCTTGCAGGGTTCTTTTTATTATACTGGCTTATTTGTGGACTCTGCAAAGAAAAAAAACCCAAACCCAAAGAAATAGTAAGGAAACCTACCCTAGGTAAGCTCACAGAAAACTAAAATATTTTGAGCAGGATGATGCTTCAAAAAGAGATGCGAAAGCACTTTGAAGAAAACCGCAATTGAGGCTACTAGACTTGCTATTTAGAAACTTAACAGATACTCCGATCATTTGATTATACACAAAAAATCTGAGAAACCTCCATGGACTGACTGGTACTGGTATTGGAACAAAAGCCACTTAGAGAAAGAAGACTGATAGTTAGGAGAAGTCTAGTGTGTACCAAAAGACCCTTTACAGCATGCATGCACACACAAAACTCAAGTTTTGACACTACCTACTCCCAGGATTCTCCAGAATTTCCACTCTTTCTTGGATGAAGTTCTCCACTCTAATCAGTAATCTATATAATAGATAAGATAATCAGTAATCTATAAAACTTTAAAGGCTTTGAAAGCCTTTAAGACGCTGTCTTGCAGAGCTGTTGCTTGAAAAAGTCTTAGACAACCTCGTGACACTTCTTGTGTGCAACCAACTATCGTGCTGAATACATGGAACCAGCAGTTGCCACAAAGATCCGTTGCTCTAATTGACAGATTTACCTACACCCAGATCATAGGCAAACTGTTATTAGATTATCTTTCCAGGAACTACCACAGGGTTTACTGCTTAAAGAAGAGCTGCTGCCAAATGTCTTTCCTGCCAATGCCAATAAGCATGTCTTATCACTCTCGGGTCACGAGAAAACTACTGACTGCCAAAGGAACTACAATACTCATTTATTTTGATCTCTACCTAAGGAGGAAGGCCAAAGAGAATTTTCAGGGAATTCTGGTTAGGCTGTCTTTTGAAAAGGGAGATACAAAAGATATAAGTGAATAAGGTTTTTAGAGATGTATATCTAGAAATACAGAAGCAAGAATGCCTTAAGGGATTTGGGCCAAGAATTGAAGAAACAGGGAGGAATGACACTGGAAATGGTAACTGAATAATCTTTGTATACAAATAGGCAATACAGTCAGTGCTTCAGCATTCATTTGAGTATCCACCATTGATACATTTACAGTCTATGTATAGGAAAGATTACACACCTGAGTATAAGAGTAGGAGGAGACGATATATGTAGGGATTATTTATATACGGAAAATACAGTTTTTATCTGGAGGGGAAGAGAATTCAAATACATCTGCAAGGCTATATTTGTCTGACAACTGTATCTCAAGTGCTCCAAGGTGCAGGTTTTATTAAGAATAAAGTTTTCTAGCAACTTCACTCCTCACCCTGGCCTCTCTATTTTATCTCAACTGATCACATCAAGAAAAGAATCCTTGCTTTTTGAAAATTAAGCAAAGACCATATCCTCTAATATTTACACTCCAGATAGCAAGTAAAACATCTGAATGAACTTCTTTATGCTTTCAAACAAGATGGGCATGTGTGTGTATTTATGGATATACATATGAAGGTTGCACACGTGATGAATGACTGGAGCTCTTCCATACTTTTAGTTACTGATACCCAAAGAAATCTTGATAACTGTGTGATGGAAATCTGTGTGTAAAGAAACCAGATCATTAGAAATTGCTTATGAAATCTGTCAATTTCCTTAAGATTCTCCAGTAACTGACAGCATAATATCTACACTAAGTTTTGTTCCGGATTTTGTAATGGAAGTTTTATTCAGAACTCGCTGAAACTTTACATAAAAACAATTGCAACCAACTATTCTCTCTCTTCTCCAAGTCTCCCACCTGTGTCAGTCATCACTACTAAGAACCATGACAAACATCAAAATAGCTCAAGGCAGCGCTCTAGCTTGGGGAAAGGCAAAAGAGTAAGACACATCAAGATGTGCTTTAATATTAGACAAATAAGATTAACTATTCTACATTCAATGCATGCAGAGTTAGCATTTCTTCCAAATGAAGTATGTCAATAAAGAATAGTGTTTTAAGTGTCCTCTCCCAAAGAGGCACTGTTGCAAGCAAGGAGAAGGGAATTTGACTGAAAACAAATACTGATGCAGTGATCAGCAGACAATGATTTCTTGAAGATCTTGTTATAGCTTCATCTGTTAGAACTTCTCTTGAGAAGGCAAAGATTTAACTTGGGTGGGTTTGAGAACTGCCTATTCTACAAATCTTTACTGGACAGTCATTCTCGAAAGACAAGGGATGCATTCCAGATGACTTCAGTCACTACGTATTTGAAGCAAAGATTCTGGAAGAAAGAAAACTGGGAGGAAATAGACAAGCACGAGGGGATTTGGAATCCATCAAGATATGAATTGCCAGACATCCACTTCTCTTGCCACAAAGGTGCCATAACCTTCCTATGCTTTAGTGATTATTACTGGTTCAGCAGACATGACTAAAAGGAAATTCCTAACCCACAAAGTGTAGTAGTTTAAAAGGAAAACCCAAAGAATGCGAAGAGAATCAACAGACACATGCAATTATGCATCTTTTAGATCTGAATGATACACTTACATGGCCCCTGTTGAACTTCATGGGACCAACAGTGAGGTTAGCTGAGGCCTTCAAATCTTGCTAAAAGACATCTCAACAAGATGATCCAATACGGCTCGATATTTCTTCTTTTTCTTTCTCACCTGAATTTAGAGGATGCAGAGTCTAAATTCCTTATGTTATTTCTAACAAGAACAGCATTCAAGATGTTTGAAAGTGCAATATTAGAGACAGCCTGAGTTTCAAAGGAAATGTTGTTAAAAGTTAGTGACATACAAGTGTACAGAAATGCCTCTGCATTTTTTCTCACCCCTGCACTCCTAAACCAGAATAAGATGTTTCAATTTGATGGTAGCAATGCTGTGACTCCAAAAATACATGTCAGACTTAAAAACAATGCCTCAATTCAATATACACTACATTATGTAGCTGATCATTCCTTCACCAACTAGATGTCCTTTTCTTCTCTGCTCCCT
>VXAL01007218.1:177251-191534 GCA_013399475.1 Chauna torquata | reverse complement strand
TCCTTTTGTCCTGCAATATGACTTAAAGAGAAATTTAAAAATATACTAAATAAACTAAAAATAAAAAAAAAAGGGGAAATTCCTTCAGGCAGTGTGAGAACTTAAGAAAATTCAACTACATTAATGATCTAGCCCCTAGAATTAAAGCAAAACCCTGACGAGTAATAAACTATGCAGGAAATACAGTTTCAAGGACTAGATGTCTGACATACTTTTTAATCAAGGCTAATACTAGAAAATGGTCATTAGGATAAACTATCTAAACTAAGAACAGATCAATTCCTACTTGTTACTTTATTTCCTTTCTAATCACAGTCACATCTGGGCTTTCTGATCTTTTCCTAAATAAACACTCAATCATCTGTGGCACTGAGTTTTGAACAACAAATAAACTCCTTAGTACAGAAACTTGCTAAGCTCATCTATCTCCAGCACCTGCACATCTTCAGAGGTACAGGGAAAATATATCATGTTAACAGGAAACGACGGATATTCAGAGAAACTCTTTTTCACAACAAACCATAAACCAGCCATACATGAGATTCATTTATGACACGGGAAAAGCTTCCACTACATCCTAAAAGAAGGAAGTAGTAGCAAATATCCCTACAGTCAACATCTCTCCCGAAGAACAGAGAGCTCTTTTGAGCCTTCCGGACAAAAGACATTATCTACATGTTTCAAGTGGTCAGACAGATTACTTCATTTCAGATGGTGAAAGTTCACCACATTCAGTTTTAAGCACACCTACACAACTTCAGCACTCAGAAACACAGACATGTGGGATTTATATTGCTTGATTACTATCACAAAACAGAATCTTTTCCTACTCTGGGAAAAATAGCAATATATTGACTAGCAGAAATATCAATGTCCCCTCCTCATTTTTATTCATTAGGAGTATTTTATTTTCCAACAACAGTTTCCAAAAGAATTTCGGTCCATTGCCTTCTCAAAGACATGTACTTCCAGAAGCATCAATGTGCCCCCATCACGAAAACATCTGAAAAACACAGTAATATATTTCCAGGCCTTTCATATCCTATAATCTAAGAAGTCACTTACAATCAGACAGCATGTTTAACTAGTAGTCTCTATTATGTTTTTCTTTCAAAATAAAAAATTAATAAGTACATTTTTGTAAACAAAGCAGTATTCTATATCTATTGTATTCCTTATTTCATTGTCTCTTCAAAAGCACTTCAAATAAATAACTTAATCTGCAACTGAAATGCAAAAATGGTTACTGTGAAAACAGTGAAAAGATTAGTTTAGGCTGAAGCAAAACTCCTCCTGTGGTTCTACAGCAGATCAACCTATCAAATATAAGCCTTTATTGCCACTACAAAAAGACCAATAAGAAGGCATGTTGCTAGGATTGAGATAACGATTTTACTAGATGAGTGTTTGTGCCATTTACACTGCTGCATATGAATGTCACAAAATGAAAAGCATTTATTAGCACATATTATTTCAATTTCAAACCAGGAAAGGCTAATATGTCACTTTTGACATTGAGTTCTAGGCTACTAATGATGAGAATTTCAAAAGTCAGAAGTATGGCAAGACAGCATTTCCGTTCACCAGATGCATTAATCTAACTGCCTGGACACGTGGGCTAAAGTACAGGCCAAAGCATATTTTGATATTTGTTCTTGTAACATAAGGGGAGCCAAGGAGTTTAGAAACATTCGTGGTGAATTGTTTGTACAAAAACAAACAACCCATAAAATATGAGCAAGTTTATACACAAACATGCCTACGCAAGTCTCTCATTTATGGCCCCTCTGGCAGCACAGCTGCAAGGCCGACTGGAAGACGACCACAACCAATCTCTTCCACTGCCTGGTGGAAGAAGGCATAAACTTCAGGATTAAGCTGAGGTCCCATTTTTAACTATCGCAGAGATACTGCAGAAATTCTTGAAAGCTCATGAGTCACATATTCAGTCACTTACAAATAATAACTGTTATTTACCTAAAAAAAGCATTAATTTAGATTCTAATCTGATAGTTAATAGAGTTACTGCGAGCGACATACAAGTAATCTAAGATCATAGGAATACAAAGTGAGCACAATCTCATCTAGATTTTATATACCAAATTTTTTAATTTCTGCTCATGCAAACTGCGTAACCAAAATGTTTCCTTGGCCTAGCCCCAATAGTTATATTATTTGAAAGCCTCATGTCTGTGGGAAGAAAACGAAATAATCTGAAGGCATGCTTTAAATAAAAAGCAATCAGCATGAAATGTGTGGTTCACAAATTACAAGTGGCAGATGACCAAAACCAACAGTGCACAAGACATAGCTAGAACTTGTTAGGTATTTTTATACACTACTGTAAATTATGAAATCCCAAAGAACAAAACACTTTAAAAGAAAAGCATTGCAGGTTGTTACAGAAATCCTTCTGAACTTTTCCGAACTGTTCTACAAGGTATCTGTATTTTGTTCAGGAATATAGTATCTGAGAGTCTGATAAATTTACTTGTCCTGTCCCTATGTGCTATATCAATTACTTTACTTCTGTATGCTTCAAACTTTCATTTTTAATATACCTTACATATTCTCTTCGGTATCCAAAAGGGTACACTCTTGTTCAAAAAGAAGTAAGACAATAAGAGAACAATCAGATCAATTGACAAAGGTCCAGTCTTAAACAGAAAAATACCTGGCCTTGTTTAGCTGCATAGCTCTAAAAGGACATTCAGATTTGTACAGATAAATAAGTTGCCTCAGAAAACAAGCTTCCTGGCACATACTAAAAATGTGAACTATTTCATCTCAGAACAGGAAGATGAACATAGGAATTTGAAGTCTTGCACAGAAGAATCTCCCGGTGTCAACAGTCCTAACTTTTACCATTTAGAAGAATATTACTCAGGTAGATGACTAGAACTACAGTTCTTAGTCCTTAGCCAACTTCTGAATTACTCAAACCTTTGTTTCATACTTAACATCACACTGATATTTTCTTAGTAGTAGCAGAGTATTCCCTCTATTTAAAATTTACATCTCTACCACTCCTAACAATTAAACACACATGTATATCTTAGAAGCAGGCTGCTTCAAGCAGAAGAGAAATTGCTAAATGAACTACAGGAAAGGAAATTCTTAGGATATCCTTAAACACAGTATTTACTAACAAACCTTATTTTGATTGAGAGAATCATTCCTTAGTCTCTGTTTGTTCTTCTGCAATTTACTGGGCATCATCTTTCCCGTTCTGAAGTCAAAACTGCTGAGATCAACAGTGTTTCCCAGGTATCTTGCCAACTGAGGCTTGCTTCTGAACTTCTTACCACTTGGACTAAAAAGAAGAAAACACTTTAGTATGTTTTGTTGTACAAGAGGATACAACCTTGACTTCTTAAAACAGGTTTTACGCCTTGTTAAAAATCCAAGAAGTTTCCATTAGCTTTATTCCATGTGGCATGTTCACTGATGCGTTGATTAGGGATGGCATACCTGCCCAATCTCTGCATATCCACTCCCATCCTTTGCACGGGTTTTAATTCACGGGTCAAGCTGATGCTAAGACACACTACACCCTGGGCAGCTGTGCTAGCAGTACATCTGAACCAGACTTCAGTATGAGCAGCATACAACGGCTTGTCAGGCTGTGTGCAAGGGTAGGAACTTCTCTGCACAAAATGTAAAGATCATATGCAAGGTTTAAACCGATTGCTAGCTAAGGCCAGCCTAGACTCAACAGCAACCTTTCTCAGCTATCAAACAGCATGGTATTAAACACACGCAGAACTGAGACTTGAGGTGACATTACATCTCTTAGCTATTCCGTCACTAACACTGGTGAGCAAAGCCAGATAAATAACTGAGCAACAAGCAAGCAAGCAGCAAGCAAGCTGATGCAGAATACGAAGAAGGTCTAAAGTTGCAATTGTGCGTATCTATGGTACCTCCCATCATAATAAATGAAATCACTTGCACAGAAGTTATTTAAATCAGGTTCATTTGAAATTACAGAATTATTATTGCCCCAAATTCCCAACTGAAGTTTTGAATAACAATGGCACATTTCCAATTTCAAGTTTTCCTAAGAAAGCAGTATTTTTTTAACCAATCTTTACGTTACAGAACTTTCTATCCCCTCATCTCTACTTCAGCTCAAGCATCCAGAACAGTCACTCACACAGTGCACGCACAGATTTTCACCAACCTCACTGGGGCTTCCTGTAGACTTACTAACCAGCCTGCATGCAAGTCATTGCCAATACGCAGTTTACTGACAAAAAGCCATATAGTTTGCTTCAGTGTAAGGGACAATGGTGCTGCCCCAAGACTCAAAACCTTGGCACAAAACCTGGTGTCAAGAACTGCTATGTAAAACTCAAACTGCACTATTGGTTTGAGGTAGCCTCTTAGTACAGACAGTCATGAAAACACCTAAATACCCATCATACAAAGTCAACAGTCACTTGATGGTCTAATGCAAATTTCTATCCAATGAAACCAGCTAGGTGTCAGAAGCTTCCATACTACCAACATGCAAAAGTTTAACTGAGCTCAGTGTTTTTCATGCCACTTTCTTTGTGCAGAAAACTACTGAAGATTTTTGTCTTCTTCACTTTTCCAAAGTTTTTTTTTTTTTTCCAACTCAAAAACCCCTCAAGGCAAGAACTTCCACACAAAAGAATATGTATTTAATTCTGGGAAAAACAGCTAATTAAGCCAAACATTTAAAATATTATTTAACTGAATCCAGAAATATGGAAAGATATAATTAACAAGAGGTAAAGGGTGGGAGAAAAAGACTTGAAACAGATCACAATCTGAAAGCTAACCTCAAGGATAGGTGTGGGAGTGAAAAAAAAACAACACACACACTCCCCACAAAACACTTTTCTACTTCTTGTAAGCCAAGAATTGCAGCTACGCTATAAGCCAAACTAAACCCAACACACTTCACTTGTATTTTAGATAGTGGAGATTAATGCCCTGGCTTGTTAAGAGCAGGAGAAATTCTGCACTGAAGGTCAGACAAAGAGCAAGTCCCTTGTGGGGCAACTAAGCTCCCCATTAAAATAATCTGATCTATTGTCTCTCATTCTTCTTCGGGAATCTGCAAGAAAAGTTAAGTTATCTGCAAGGATAAAACCTTGTCTAGAAATGCTGGCTGCCTAGCCTAATGTCCCTGCTTGCTAAGAGAGCAACGGGCTGACTTCACTGAACAAAGCCTCCTGTTAAGAACTGCCTTCCCGTCTTTCATAAAACTCTGAATGAAAAGGAGAAAACAATGACTGTAAGCAAATCCTGAAGCTTATGCTTATATTCTGATTCAAAAAACTTTTTTTTTGAATTAAAACCCTTATACACTGTCATTTTAGCCCACACCTAAGTAACTACTAAAAAGATACAGAAATTTGAATTCATAACATCTTCTTCCATTATATTCTAATATTTGTACCATGGTAGAAACATTTTATCTTTCATTTTTCCCATATCACCACCTTCTTCTGTAAGAAGCTAATAGACTGTCATGAAGATAGCACTGTTTTTACTAGCTTTCCTCTTCAGTTTCCTTGGAGAGAAATGTTTCACATACACCTTGAAGGAATCCGAAATTCCAGCAGTGAGCAGTTGTCAGCCTAGCTTCACTAAAAATTCTTCCTGTAGAACTCTGAAAACAGATTTCACAAGTAAAAGCAAAATTTATAAATGCATCCAACATTCTTAAATTCTATCATTTACACATTTAACATTGTGGGGGTCTTTTCTGTTTGTTTTGTTCAGTAACGCAAAAGCAAATCAAAGCGTATGATCCAATATTCCATATTAGCATCTGCATGGATCATTGGCAGGGCTGCTATTAAAAGCTATCTCAATCCACAGCACAAATTCTACCACTTAAGTTAGCACTGAAACTATTAGCAGGGACAGGCTGCAATCCATACAAAATACCTCATTTCACCTTAAATTAAGCGTTAAGAAAAAACTGCATGCTCGGGCTGAGATTAAAAAAATAAAAGTCAAAAATACAAATTAAAAAACAATCCAAGACAAAGAGTGCAGACTTTGGAAACGGTCTTCTTGAAGAAAGGCCAGTCTCACAAAATAGAAGCAACCGAAAATATTTTTAAATTAAAAGTGTCTGACACCCTGTGCCTTGCTTTTTGCTTTCGTGTTTGCCCACACCAGTGTGAATGGTGAGGCAGACTCGCCGTATCTGTCCTTGACCTGACATGACAAGAGCAAACAAAAAGGCAGACAGAGGAATCCCTCTGCCTTAGCTTTGGTTGCCACTTCAGTCAAGTGCTTAGTCTGAACCTTTTTAGATTTCACTGAAAACTTTATTTCCACCCTAGCTATATTATATTAGTTTTCACATATGTTCATATTTTCACTACCAATCCTGCAGTTGTTTCCCTTTTCTACTCTGCAAGTGTAGGCTGTCAAACCACTAAAGTAATGCCTTAATTTCTGAATCATTCCCAGGTCACCTTTAACCTGCTTCTGCTGCCAAGTTCCCTCACTTCTCTTACCTGCAAAGAAAGCTCCATTAGGTAGAAGTCAAACAGAAGACCTATTTCCCTGAGCTTTATCGGAACATCTATTAAATAACTGGCATGCACTAACGATAGAGTGGGGTTACAGAATCTATTTGAACTAATATGCCTACATACAAGCCTGCTACTTACACGTCTTGGCTGAAACTATGAAACAGTATTTTTTTTCTTTTTTTTTTCTCCTTTTTTTTTAAGGTGTTAAAACCAAATTTAAGTTCAAACTTAGTTTTCAGTAGAAAAGAAAGGCGGAAGGAGGGGTGTTAAGCTTTCTTCTCCCTGAGAGGACTCTCTGGATGACACTCTGGAGGTATCTCAGAAGTCAGGCTGAAAGGGATGTTGAAGAAAGCTCTGTCACACTTGCTCAGAAGATTTTTAAAATGCATTGGTCTGAGTTCACATAGTCTGGGATTTAAACCACTAGAAAAGCCAGAAAAATGGACCACTACATTATTTTAAGGAAAAAACACACAGATATGGAGGAAACCAGAAACATTGCCCTCATCCAAGTGTTCTGAGCATTACACTGACTTCTTCCATGCAACAAGAACCAAGTGAAAGAGTTCTTTCAGGGTGCTGTGACATAGAGGAGCCTCTGGTCTCACTAAAATGCAGTGTGACCAAACGTTGAGACAATTTAGAACTGCAAGATAAATGTGGAATTACACATGAATATCTCCAAACACAGTTTCAACAATGGATTGTTTTAACACTGTTATTCTTATAAGAATTACTAAAAAAGTTAGAAATATTTAGTCTTACCTCAAGACAGTTAACTTTCCATAGCTTTTTAAAGAATTTGTCAACTTCAGTTAGAAGTTTCTCAGTTCTTCCAAATAGAAACATTCTATTTAGTGTACCTGAGAGACTCAGTTCTATCGTATTTGAAATGTGTATCAGCACTTAAACGTTACCCTCTCAAATTAAATACTGTATGACATTTTTCAACATAACCAGTTAACAAAAAAAAAAAAAAAGCACATCTCAAAAGAGGTGACGTGGAACAACATCTAAAAACTATTCCTTCAATGACATTATCAGGACTCAAATCACTTTATGCAAGACTAAATGAAGAACACAACCCTTTACCTCCAGCTATATGCTTGTGCAAATTTACGTACTATACAAATTGAAGTTCTTAGTGGGCTGAAGGTGATTAACTTAAACAATGAGCTTGCAAGGAACTTTATTAAAAAAAGACGCTTTACAGATGTTTCCTGTGAAGCAGCAGAACAAGTTAATTAATGTACAAGGAAGTTACCTTGAATTCTATTGTACAGCAAGACCTACTTGACGCTATTCTATCTGGCCACCCTCACAGTTCAAAATGCACAGCAAGTTTAGAGGCAAGATCGTAGTGTGGCATATTAAAACAATAATCTTAAAGTTGGCAGACATCTCTGTTTTCAGTTGCTTTCAAAAAATTTTTTTTCAAACTTCCTCATTTTTTTGAGCTTTTACATGCTGGCTCTCCCCATCAAACAGGTTTTGGAGGAAAATTGCAACCAGAGCAAGCTAGGTGCTCCAACAGCAGATGGTAACAGGGAAAACATGTCGTCTTCTCAGAGTTTAAAATGTCCTGTTTTTTGAAGCAGCTCTAGCTTCGCAGTTTTGCAGCAGCAGCCAAAAGGATAAGAAACTGAAGAAAGAGAAGGGGCGATCCCATGGCTATTAGAACAACAATAGATTCCCTTGGTGTAGAACTTACACACCTCTACTCCGGCGCTGCAGGGCCGGTCTGAGCGAGTCACTCACACCAGCTATCCCAAGGCAGCCAGCACCTCAGGACGCAGTCTGACAGGCTGCAGTCTGACCTAGAGGAGTGTTGAACAGGCGGACACCGATGCAGAGGAACAAAAATGCCGAACATGTTTGAAAGGCAATTCAGATTAATGACATTTTAATTTGACTATCTAACAGAGGCAGAGCAAAGCAAAGTATTTCTCCCAGTCACTCCTCTCTGAGGGTTGGGAATGAAGCCCAGGAAAGTAAGGAGATTGGGAACATATACAGCATTTCACAGTGTAATAGTAAATAAGACCATAGAAATCCCACAGTAAAATCAGTTTTTTGATCTTATGGTCAAGGGAACCTAATATTGGACAGCTGCTCATTAAAGCCTCCTGGGTAGCTGACCTCTAAGGGCACATGACAGATCTGTTCCACCAGCACGTAAAAACTGCTCTGCAATTGTTGGAAGATACCTTGCCTCAAAGATTTGATTGCAAATACATGCTCCGACACATTCAAAGATTTGGTAAAGAAGTCACTATATGAAGGGTGTAACAAATTATATTTTCATGCCTTCAAAGGCGTTCAGAACTTGGTATCTAATTTCCCTTGCAAGAAAGCACATTTTTTACACACTAGTACTTACAGTTTATCACTGTAAATCAACGAACAGCCACACTAAATCACGTACAGCAATTGATACCAACAAGCTTTAAAATATTACTTTCTAGATTGTTATCTAATTTTCTATTTCTGAAAATATTTTGGCTTTGTTTATCAGACTCCCTTCCTATGTTCCCTGAACAACTTGACAGGCTACCTTGCTGAGACAGAGGACTGACTCATTGTGCCCTTGTAAAATGAAGTCAGTCACCACTATGACTTGGTAATAACCATCCTTATTGCTCTGTGCGGGGATGAATTCGCCCTATTAAGGAAATAAACTTATTTTATGTACTAAGACCCTCTTAGCATGGTTCAAGCAGCATTCCCCTTGCTATACAAACTCAAGTAGGGGAGATTGTTACCGTGCTTTTTCAGAGATCAAGGCAAGTAATTGAGCCATGGAAAGTCCAAACAACACCCATTCCCCTTAAACTTCTTTTTTATATTCTCCTTCCAACAGGTAAAACAAAAGAGAGCCAAAATATTCAAGCTAAAACCTGAAGATGATCAGAGAAAGCCTACAAAAGAAGACCAAAGGTTGGGCTAACTTGTTTGTTACTATTATTGGCCTTGTTTTGGTTTTCAATTAAGTTTAAAAAAGCAGTACAATTAAGAGCAGTGATGGAGAAAAGATGCAGAGAGAAACAGATGGCAACTGAAAATTCTCCTCAGTGAAGGTCATCCCATGCAGTGGGTGCTCTGCAGAGAAAAGATGTAACAGGAGCAGCACTAAGAAATTCATGAACGGCTAATGCTGGAAACTTTTTTCTTGCACGGAAAGCGAAGCACATTCTCAAGATTTCGACCTCACTACTAGGACTTGTTCTATGCCCTAACTACCTGTGGAAACAACAAAAGAGACAACAGTCAGCCTACATATAACATAAGCCCAATTCTGCATCCAGGAGCATCACTCAGGAAGTTACGTCTTGCTTGCTTTTAAAGATAAAGGTCTCCCTCAAAAAAAAAAAAACATCACAGATTTAAACTAATCCTACTGTCACTGGAAACTCTCTGGCGTTTATCTTACTGTCAAACCACAAAACAAACTTCAAAGGGATGTCTGTTTGCCCCACGGGTACACCTAGACTGGAAAAGCTTTTGTAGTTAAACATAACAGCCTATTAGAACCCACTGAAAGCTGTGTCAAACTACTTGGCTTTTTTAATCTCAACTTAAAAAAAAGAAGAGTAGCTCTTGTTTGCCTTTTTTCCCACGAAGAACAAATGCATCAGAACAGAATATTAACTTGCTGTTGCTACGAAAGAAGTAATTTCATGCCAAGTTTAAGAAACATTTTTCAACAGGTAAATGCTATAGGGGATTACACACACTAAAGAGACTTCACTGTCAGAAAGAAGGGGCCATTAAAGCAGAAGCTGAGATACTCAAAGTTCCCACTTTTGCAGGACTCAGGAAGCAACACCGAGTTATTTGACAGGACAGCAGCACCCCCTACCTCACAGCACACTGAATAAATAATAATTAAAAAAATCATGGTCCCAGTTTACTACAATCTTAGGACTTAGAGAAATAAGTTGCTACTAGGAGAGCCAGATACAAAAATGTTATTTGTGTGGATACAGTTTCTCAGGTAGTTTTGATTACAGTAAGATAACAACAGTTACGACAAATTGGAAGTATGGTTCATACAAGCACAGAGGCTTGATTTAAAAGAAAAAATCAGATGTATAGCCTTCAAGGCAATATCCTGTCTGTAGACAAAGTGAGAATTCTCTCAGATTATCACACGGCAGATACGGGCAGGACGTCATAAATGACACTGTAGCAAAGACAGATGAGCTGTTCAGATAGAGGACTTGCTCTTCTTGAGGATGAAGAAAAACTACCTTCCAGCTCACCTTTGCTGTAAGCTGATCTTTCACTTAATAGCATGGACAAGATGGTTGTTAAGAGAATTCCTACCTTCTTCAAACTAGAAATCATGTATATCCCTGGAAGCTGCTGAATATCTCCAACCAATTCACAAAAACACTGTTTTGTCTCAGCACCATCACAATCTTCTTTTTGACCTTAATCCATACCACTGTCACTGCAAATACTCCTCGCTCTAAAGTCAGAACACCTGTACTCACTGCAATACACAGGCATCGCACAACCGGCCCATGGCACATCTGCCCTTTCGGAAAGGCACCTGATGTGTAGAATAAAGTCTAAAAGAAGCATTTGTTCTGAGAATACTGTGCTGTTTGCTTTTGTCCTACATTCAGTACCATGATTTTCAATGCACTATTCCCTAGATCAAATAAGTTTGTATCACTAAATATAGTAGTTCTCCCTCACACTCAGCTCCAGAAGAATTAGATTTTTCCTCTTCACCGTTAATATGGATGCTGCAAGCCAAGCCAGGCCTCTGGTGTCACCTGTGCAAGTCCACCATCATCAAATGAAGACACAAGGAAATCTACTTCTTCTGACTGTATAAAATTAAACAACTGGAAGTTTCAGTGAATTGTTCTGAAGATGTCACACTTAAAATGCAATGTGTATTTTCACCACTGTCCTACAACTGCCAAAAAGAGTAATATTAATCTTTAAGTCATCATGCCAAATCCCAACTACATAGGCTTTTAGGGAATATTAGTCTGTATAAAGCACACAAACCAAACCCCACTTTACACCCAACTACGTACTTTAGCAACACAGTGTTTATTAACATTCACTTATTTTTTTAAGAAAGAGCTACAGTGACATAACTCTTTTGAATGTATTTGGCCTGCTCCACTTACTGGATCAAAACAGACTTTCATTTGTTTTAAATATAGCAATGCTGAAATCTGCCTCATAGCTATAACAGAACGGAGAAAAAAAAAAAAGATAAATTTCGTATGCCACTCCTGCCTGCAGCCATAAAAACATTTTTTATTTGTTTCACTTTGGTTGTGCAGAAGCAGTCCTGTTGCTGAACAGAAGTTATTTCTCCAGACATAAATGACTACTTATTTTTCCAAACCTGTAATCTGTAGTGAAATCAACAAACTCTGAGCTATGAGCTGCCTGGTAAGTTTTTAGTTTCAATTTTGCGGTTGTTTGGCAGAAGATCTGCATCACTGCTAACCATGCTGGAAGGCGTCCTAAAATGTGAAACATTTATTCCTACCACTTTCCCACATTAAAAAGACAGAATTCCAGAGTCAGTGATGAGCAGATTACAGTCCTGCATCTTAAACAAAAGTGTGTTAAAGAGCTTCTTAACAGGATTTTAGGCAACAGCAGCAGCAAAATCTGAAGGCTGAAGGCACAGATCATTTCACAGAAGGGGCTAACCTCCAAAGCTGTGTTTTGGTCTAGTACAGTACTTGTAAACCATGTCCACTACACCCCTCTTTTAATAGCTTTTTTATGATAACCAGCAAGGTCAGTAAGACTCAAGGTTACATGTGAAGAAGGGGCAAAAACCATCCTTAGCAGAAACAACCGAAAGTATTTTAGTCTATCTGAGCAACTGATTCACATCTTCCTAAAACGTGTCATCTCACAATACCATAAAGCCATAAAGCAGTCCTGAAACAAGCAAGTTTCGAAATGCAAATCAGGTAGATTGCAACATGTATTAGCCTTGCAAGAGTTGTTCTTAATTACTACCATTATTTAAACCATCACAGTAAATGAAGCTTTGTCCAATCCCTTTTTGTTGGTTTTTTTTTCTAGCCTTAAGAAATCATAAAAACATAAACCTCAGGTTTTTAGTCAGCTAACTAGTTTTAAGCGGCTAACAGTAGTGCCTTAATGAACTTAATGAGGTTACAGATCATTTTCTGTGAAGCAAAAACTAAAACCTGGAACTATTACAACTTACTGCATTTTTCGCACGTTTTCACATTTTAATCAAGAATCTGTACATATAAAACACTGACACCCCTACATTCTGGTGGGACAAACACATGACTAAAGTGTATTTACAACAGTTCATTTTGAGTAAACAACTGAAGTTATTTGGACTTTCTACATTAAATACATTCTAACACAGTCAGCAGTGAGCGTCTAGCTTGAGAAAAGCCTGGCATTTAATTCTGGAAAGAGCAGTCCTATGCAGAAAGTTCATTTTAACGATCTGCAGTAAACTAGGAACCATCCAGAAAACAGGATTCACATTGCAGTCTCGAGTTCAGTCTGTCAGACAGGCTTCATGAGGTAGCACCGAAGGAAGGACAAGCAGATGCAAAGAGACAGACAGTGATGCCAGAAGCTGCCCGATCATCTGCCACAACATTAGCATACAGTCGGTAGCGCATGTCAGACAAATACGGTAAGACAACAGAACTGGTTTTAAAAAAGTTTTCAGTTGGATTCATTCAAAAAAAGCTCAAGAAAAATCAATATTCCTCCTCCACATCTGGGGATGCTTTTGTCAGACATTTCATGTTGTTTGGCAGCAACACGTGATGGGTCAAATGATGCCATATTCAACACTGGCAGAAACCGACTTTTCCATTAGCTGGTATCTGAGAGGGAGCAAGCATGACTTCTCACTCCTCCAGCTGGCCAGAGAAAGACTGAGTCCATTCACTGAAACAAAAGGAGATTGCTAAGCCTGCTCAGAAACAGCAGTGTTAGTGAGAGGTTTCAGGTGTGGTTCATCAGAGGCATACAGAGCTATAAATAGAGGAGCTGTGGGTAAGAGGTTAGCCTTTGCAGAAGACAGTTTCCTCTGCTGCGCAGCATGCTGGACTTACACAAGCATGGCCTAAGAGCAAGATTTCAGAATTTATTTTATTGCTGCCTTAAGAAAATAACTACTCTTTTAAATTTCTAAAAGCAAGCGGGAGGGTGAAACTAGGTTGCTGTTGCTTCTCTTGGTTTTACTATAACGTGTGCAGTAATAATTAGAACATTTTCAGTGGCAAGACTTCTCCGTTTTTCACGTGCTTTTAACTTTGATAAAATTACGACTGTTGTTACTAATGGTAAGCTTCACGATGAATTCAGTGCGCGCCCCCCCTCGCCTCAGTGACTAACTAACTATTTTGGTAGGACGTCTCAGGTACAGATCATGGCAACTCTGACTTAGAATAGCTGGGTGGGAGGGTCCCTTTAGGCTGGTCCCGGTATACTGAAAAGCTAAGCTCGGGCGGGTTGTCACGGGCACTGTGCGGTGAGCCAGCACTGCTCTCCCAAGGGAACACGGGGCTAAGGGGCTCCTTGCAAGCCCTGCTAGCTTCACGGCTGCCCTGAGCCCCGGCCCTGCAGCCGGCCCGCGGTGCGGTTGCCTGTGAAGGCAGGGAAGCGTGGAGCATCGCTGGCCAGGCGGCGGCTCCTCCCGGCCGAGGGGCACGGCTGGCTGCCCTGCGGGCGCGGCGGCCGCGGGGGGGCCCTGGCCTCCGGCCCCCGCCCTGCG
>VXAL01007218.1:154945-175184 GCA_013399475.1 Chauna torquata | reverse complement strand
GGTGAACCGCGGCCCTCCGCCTGGCGGGGGGAGCTGCCCCGGGGCTGCCCGGCGGCTTCGTGGGGCTGAGCCGTGGCTGCGTTCGCCGCGAGGGGCGGGGGAGGCGCGGGGCGGGCGCCCTGCGGGGCCGTGACCTTTTTTTTTTTTTTATTAGTTGTCGTAGCTGGACTTGCTGCTTGTTGGGTCGTGGTTTGCCATCTTCGTTGGCTGCCCCCGGAAAAGCTGTAATATCTAAGTCTCAACAGGTTTTTAGAAACTGCTTTGTTAATTTCATCCTTAAACTGAAATTATGTGAAACTTGCAAAGGTTACACTCCAGAAGAGGTGGAATTTATTGCTGCTATGCTTCTCTGACAGAGCTGAATTAAAGACAGATGATTTCATAGAAATATGTTAAGAAAAAGTTTCAGTATTCCACTGTGAAAGGCTACTGCATCAGTTAAAACAGTGTTCTAAAGTAGTTCAGTGAAAAAGAAATCCAACTGACCATCTGAAAACAGGAAAATGCCTAGCAGTAAGCTGAGTTGCTATGGATGACATATGCTTATAAGGAATCCTAGAATTAATGCAGTGCTAGAATTAGTATAAAGCTTGTAAATTTTATATTCTCATAATATGTTTATTAGTATAGACTGATTAAAAAAAAAATTCATCACATAGAAGGTGGCTAGTAATTTTTAACCTGTTCATTTATTTTCCTTGCAGTGTGCCACAGCAAGTCTGTATCTGCAAGAAACACAGCAGGCAGAGTAATTGTGCACATTGACTTGGACTGCTTTTATGCGCAAGTAGAAATGGTCCGTAATCCTGAATTAAGAGGCAAGCCTTTAGGTATGAGTTGCTTTGCTGCTGATTAACTTGGGGAATCTCTGTGTTCAGGCAGAAGAAACTAAGGACGTAAGGTCGCACAGGGAGATACAGGCAGTCACGCAGTAGCTGTAACCACGTCCGGAGTGAGCGAGGTGCAGTCTAGGTTCCTTGTAGCTGGGTGACTACAAGATTAATAAATCCTCTTGAGCGCAAGTGTAGGCACTCTCCGACACGTCTGAACAGTTCTGGGGATTGAAGCTGCTTTATAACACATGTGGGCATAAGAGAGGGCTGAGCTCCACAGATGGGCCTTTTGACACACTCATGCTCAAAGCATGATTTATTCCATCCAGACGTTGAGCGTGAATGCAAGGCAGTCAGTGATGTCTACGATCAGTGGAGGAAGTACATCTCAAATTAACTATTGCATAAAGAGCACTTTCTTAGGTAAGACTGCTTGAAAAGGGCCAAGATCAAGAGCGATATATAATGTTTTAAAATGTTCTTACCATCAAGTAATCGAAATCAACAGATCCATCCTGGTAGTCTTGTGAAGATTTCTGGGATTGTTTGTTGGCTTGCTCTATAATGTGTTCTGATCAAACCCTATGCTTTGTGGTCTTTGCAGTGCCACAAAAGTACTCTGGCCTTCTGTGAAGTACCAAGAAAGCCAAACTTTTAAAAACGTTTAACCCTTATTTTTAGGTGTGCAGCAGAAATACATAGTAGTAACCTGTAACTATGAAGCCAGAAAACTTGGAGTTAAGAAACTGATGTCTGTGAAAGATGCTAAAGAAAAGTGTCCTCAGCTGATACTGGTTAATGGAGAAGACCTAACTCCATACAGGGAAATGTCATACAAAGTTACAGGTACAAAATTAACAAATTTTCAGTACAGGACAAACACTGTGAAATTCTGTGTGCACATGCACACACGTGCAATATTACCACTATATGCTGCTCTAAAAGTTCTTACTAGGATGAGCCTCATGCTGTGGTGGTAATAATTATAGTCTTACGATGTCAATTCAGTGTTTCATAAAATAAGATATTAGACTTGGCTGCAGTCTGGGTCAGGCATTACAAATATATCATACTATGTTTTATGGGATCTGTATGCTATATTAGGTTTATAGCTATGTAGTTCTCAAGGAGCATTTTTTCTTACTTAAATACTGATTTCATTAATATATTTCCAAATGTGAAATGATGGAAAACAGAATCCTGAAACCTTCGAGTGGGTGAACTTCTCCAGTGTCTCTTAATTAAATGATATGCCAGCATTGGCACTGATTATTATATCACTTTTATTACTAGCAGGTGAAATAGCAATAAACGTGAAAGCCGTTCTGACTGAGAAGCAGATTTCCTTTGGCAATAGTACTGTGGAGGTTAAGAACTATCATTTCAAAAAGAAATGAGGAAAGAAATTTGGGGAGAAGAAAAGAAGATGATAGAGACAGTTGTGGGATAAAGAAATATTCCTCTTCTTCACCTTAGCTAAATAAATACAGAGATAAATACAATAAATACATACGTAGTGCCTCATTATCCAGCAGAGAATGGGGTTTCTCTTATTGCAAGCATCCTATTTGTATTCATGGGCAATCTGCTGTAAAACCTTAGATATTATTATTATGTGTATGCTATCCTTGGGTATCTTTTCCTCCTAGAATTGTTGGAAGAATTTTGTCCACTAGTGGAAAGGCTTGGATTTGATGAAAACTTTGTAGATATCACAGAGATTGTAGAGAAGAGGCTAAACCAGCTACAACAAAGTGGCTGTTCCAGAGTATGTGTGTCTGGCCATGTGTACAACAACCAAGGTGAGTATAACATTCTTCATGTTGAAAAGTACAGTAAGCACATGTGAAGTTCAGTATCTGTCTGCCTCTAAGTACTCTCCAAAGCTGAGCAGTTGGAAACTTGCATTGCTCTATGCTTGGTTTCTGTATTTAAGAGTACGCACATCACAAATGTGAATCAGTGTTCCAATTGGATTGTACAAAAATAAATCTCTGCGGCAGATGAGCACGTATGATGATTTTGGAGAACAGATTTTCCTTGTCTTTTTTTTTATTATTATTCTTGAAGATAGTTTTAATGTAGTAAGACATTCAGATTTTTGTTTGAGCTTGAATGTTATTGTCAATTGGGAAAATCTAATGTTTTTTTTAATGAATGAAAAAAAGCAGAGCAAATTTTTGCTACAGCTATTAGGACAGGAATAGAGTGACTGAGACTGAAGTAGCTAACTGAGCTGCTTCATACATCGTCAAACATGCATGTAATAGGTATTCTGTGATGTTTATTTCATGCTCTACGAAAGAAATCAGTTGTTTTTTTCCTGGACTTAATGTTACTTTGAGCTGTAAGAGTGGCTTTCAGTATGGTGTGGGGAGAAGAGGAAATGCCTGAGTAGTCCTTTTCTTAGTTTGACATTTGCATGTCAGTAGGGAAGGCTTAGCTGGAAGGCAGGGCAGCCCTCTAAATCAAAGATTCTGAAATCTCAGATTTCATTACAGTGATATAAGAATCTGTAACGCTTTGACACCTATTAATATATTGCATTTTGTATTTAAAATACTCCCGAAACATTATGTATCCTTGACAGTATGCTCCTGGTTTAGACAGTAGCAGTCTCTTTTACCAGGACTTTGGGGAAGGAGTGAGTTTGAACTTGGATACTCAAGTCATAGCGATATCACTTGACCTGTGAGACCACGCTGTCTTGTACCACTTTAATACAATGTAAAAAATGCCCAAATCTTCTTAGAGAACTAGCTAACTAAGGGAGCATTTACATAGCGAACACTACTTCCTTGTTTTTTGCAGATATCAATTTACATGATACAACGCACATAAGGCTAGTTATTGGATCTCAGATTGCAGAAGAGTTCAGGCAGGCCATGCGTGCTCGACTAGGCCTCACAGGCTGTGCAGGAGTGGCCTCTAACAAATTATTGTCTAAACTGGTATCTGGGATCTTTAAACCAAACCAACAAACAGTTCTTCTGCCTGAAAGCTGTCAAGATCTGATACGCAACCTTGATCACATCCAGAAAGTGCCTGGTAAGTGTGGTACTATAAGCATAGATGATATAATATAAGCATACTGACAGCTCTTAAGATGATAAGAAAAAATACTGCAACAGTTATAACTGAAATAATTTTAAAATCTAGTTCCTACAAGTGGGCAGGGGAGCTTTTTTTTATAAGCTGAGTTTGGCTTAGCAGAAGGAATGAAACAACTTCGGTTTTCTTGATTTTTTGGTTGTGACATAAATGTGTTGCAGCACTTTACAAGATATCTTCAAATATACTTAAATCCCAGTTTATTAAATCCCAGCTCAAACATTGTGACTCATATCAGGTTTTATATGCAAAGTTTCAGGGTTTGTTTTTTTTTAATTTTCTGACTAGAAACCTATGTTATTAAAACAGTCTATTGGAGCCTGATAGAATAGTCTGAGGAAGTCCTTTGCCTAATTATTCTACTCTGACGCTACAGCGTTGGCCAACAAGCATTGATGCAAGCTACAGACAGAGACAGGCCTTTGCTTTGTCCCAGTATGGCTTTTCTAATGACAGATTCTACAATTGGAATGGAAACTCACCAAAAATATCGCTGAAAAGCCTGCATTGCATTAGTGAAAATAATTGTCAGTACTGGATTCTACATGGTGGGCATTATTTTTATATATAATACACACACAGACACATTCACAGAGAAGTGAAAGTATCTGTATATTTTTTTACTTTTGTTTTTTTCTATGTATTTTTAATATACATTTCACTTAGGCATTGGCTACAAAACCACCAAGCGTCTTGAAACACTGGGTGTTAGAAGTGTGTGTGATCTCCAAGCGTTTCCATCTGCTGTGTTAGAGAAGGAACTAGGTGTTTCCATTGCTCAGCGTATCCAAAAACTCAGCTATGGAGAAGATGACTCCCCTGTGACTCCATCAGGCCCTCCTCAGGTACAAGTATTGTTCTGAAAATACTTTGTAAAGAGCAAAAAAATTGCTTTGAATTTTATACAGCTTAGCTGGACTAACTGCAATTATCCCAATTATTGTGCTAACTTAATATAACAATTCCTGCATTTTAGTATGCATTCCCTAGTATAACTCATATGAATGTCTAATTCTCCTGAAATGCAGTTGAGCTGTGTCACAGATATCTTGGAGGCAATTCTATATATTTAATTGTGGCATTTTTTTCCTCTTCAGAATTTTGAAGTGAATATAAAATTGAAGGGATTAATGTGTTTTTCAGTCCTTTAGTGATGAAGATTCCTTTAAAAAATGTTCATCAGAAGTGGAAGTTAAAGAGAAAATTGAGGAACTGCTTCCTAGCCTCTTAGACAGGTGATTGTCTCAGTAGTTCTTTCTGATGACTGAATTTGTGACCTGAAGGGACTTGGAGCATCTGTTTGGTTTGTGTCATACTCTACGTTTCTTCTCCGAACAAAGTGCCTTTTTAGGAACAGCACCGGCTTTTCCAATTTCTTTTTTTTTGTCTTAATTCATGAATTGTCCTTCTATATTGCCCCACTTTTCTCTTGCCCCCTTGTCTTTTGACTCACCCCTACCTCCACCCAAGCTGTCTGCCAGCCCTTCCATTGCCATTCAGCTTCTCTGATAAAGATCTTCGTATCATTCCATTTGCTGATTTTTCTGTTGCTTTGGACGTTTTTACTAATCTCTCTCACGTTCTATGAAGAACTCTGTTTTTTTTCTTTTTCCATAGGTGATTGTCTTTACTTTCAGACCCTTGGTTATCATTATTTATGCTTGTCTCCGATTCCACAGCTTATTTTTCTGTCAGACTGAAAGAATATTTTCAGTTCTTCCTCCTTCCCTTGCCTCATGAATCCAGGCAGTATCCCAACCCAAGATACTTGACAATACAACCAGCATAGCAGGAGGATTCCCTTACTCATGTCTTGACTACTGTGACTTTCCTGTCCTCCCTTTCTATCCTGTGACTCTCTATTTAAAACAGGCTAATAGAAGGGATAAATAGTCCAGCAGCACTGGATTGTTTCTCTTCTGCCATGCTTCAGTTTCTTCTGACTCTTAAAACCCTTTGTGTATCCCATTTGTTCTTGGTATTTTTTCTCCAGAAATATTTTCCTATTCTCTGCATGCCTCTCCAGGCCTTAAAATAATCTACAAGTCATAAAGGTTTTCCTTCCCTACATCTATGCAAGTCTCGCAACAGACGCATCCAATATAGTTATATTAACGTTGTGGGCAGGGAATCTTTTTCTCTGCATCTTAGGTGTTTCTCAGAACAGACTCACTTCAAATTTTTGTGTTCTGTGATGTTTACAACAAGTAGCATTAAGTACTTTTTTTCTTTTTTGTAGGGAAAATACCCCCTGGCTTTTGGAGGGGGGGAAAGAAAACAAGTACATACTTTCTTCCAAAAGCTAGCTAGCCTTTTTGCCCTGAAATGGGGGTATTTTCTTGAAAAGCTAAAAGAAAAACTAAAAACTGAGGATTATGTACTAAATATTGAAACGTGGCAGTATTGCAGACTGACGCACTTAATTTTCACATCCATTTCAGTTAAGACTCGTAGAGACAGTACTCGCATAATACTGGGATTCTAACTTATGGGTAATTGAGAACCAGGTAGGACCTAAAGTTCCCCATATAATCAGTGGAGTAAAAACAGGAGTTGGGAGAGCCATAATGCTTAACTTAGTGACTTTTTAACCTAAACTAGGTGGCGTGACAGTTTTCATAGACTCCCTGAAAAATACTCATAGTAACGCTTATCGCTTTGTGCACGTTAATGTTCCACAGAGTATACAAAGATGGAAGACAACCACACACTGTAAGATTGACCATACGCCAGTTTTCCTCAACTGATAAATGGTTTAATCGGGAAAGTCGTCAGTGTCCTATTCCACCTCATCTCATTCAGAAATTTGGAAAAGGTAAACTTAGAATTTTTGAAAGTATCAACTTTGTGCGTAACTTCTCTGACCACTGTATGCTGTCGAAAGATTTTAAATGTTAGCTGACTGGTGCTACAGTCACAAGATGCACGTTAGAACAAACCTAGAATTTGAAAAGTATTTTGGAAAGAGCTAATATGGTGCTTTTAGACTGTCAAAGTGGTATGTGCTAACTGGATTAAGAAAAAAAGTGAGATATATAGTTTGTTTTTCTGTAAAATGCTATTAATTTCATGATAATATTCCCTACATTTATTACATTATTTCCCTACTTACAAACTTTCCATTACCGTATCTCAAAGATCATATCTCAAATATCCATTACCAGTAAAGACACACAGAACTTTACTGTAGGAATAACATCTTTGGTACTACCACATCTTAACCCAGCCTGGCTGGATTTCTGGCAGTAAATGTCTTGGAGTGGGGGAAGTCTGCTTTTCCTGGATTAATAATCTGCTTGTTTTATGGATTTGAGTTTTGTCAGATACATGGATTTTTATTTTGTAATAAAAAGTCTTTTTGATGTACCTCTGAAAAATTAATAGCACATGGCTATCTCAGAGTTAAGCTTTCCATCCCAACCAGCAATCGCAATTCATTTGACACTTCATTCAGAATTGGGGAGAGGAAATAATGTAAATCGCTGCTGAATTAGCACGTAGAATTGCTTTTCCCTGACTTTATTAATCCCTGAATTAATTCTCTCAGTCCAAGAGAAACTGTTGAAAGTCTGTGTAGCTTTTCATGTCTAAATTGCTACTGGACTTCCATATTGCAGGTGACTAAAAATTATTCCCAGCTCATACAGTCATGTGAACTCTAATAAACATTGTTGTTATTACCAGTGTTGGTGTAGTGTTACATGGCCCTGTAGAGGTCTTTTTTGATAAACTAAATCATTTTTCAAACCTATTCAGCTTGGCTTGTATTCTGTAATACCTCCCTAATTTAAGTACCTACTATAATCTTATCAGGTGTGAAATTAACCATTTTTACTGGAGGGAAGGAAAAAAGACAACTTTTTAATTCAGTTCAGAGCATACCTGACAGGGCAGAATGAACACCTTTATGACTGTATTGATGGATTATTTTGGAAGCCTAATACTTCAGGAATTCATCTTTTGAGATGAATAAAGGTTTCCTTAGGGTATATATGGAGTTACATACTCTGATAGTGCTAAGAATAGCACTGTATTTCCAACTTTTTAGGTTGTCGTTGATGTCTGTTTCTTTACATGCAAAACATTGAAAGTTCAGAATATAAAGTTGGAAGTGCCTCATACTTTTGCCT
Source organism: Chauna torquata (assembly GCA_013399475.1). Lineage (NCBI taxonomy): Eukaryota > Metazoa > Chordata > Aves > Anseriformes > Anhimidae > Chauna > Chauna torquata. The sequence continues at coordinate 167,110 of VXAL01007218.1, read as the reverse complement.
TGTACTGTGCTATTTAAATCAATCTTCAGTCAGTTACTTTTGATTATATACATTGCTTTTTTCCTTTTTTTTTTTTTAAGAAAGCAGCGTTATATCCCCATTGGTTGATATACTAATGAAACTCTTTCGAAAGATGATAAACATAAATCTACCATTTCATCTTACCCTTTTGAGTGTTTGCTTCTCTAATCTCAAAGATGTTCCTAGCAGCAAGAAAGGATCCATAGGTTTTTATCTAAAGCAGACGCCACAGACTTCAGGCTCTGGTAAACGTGTCCAGGTAAGCTGAAAGATACCAAAAACTATCTTTGCAGATAAGAAAATTCTGAGATACCTCTTTCTTTATTGTATAGATTTAAACCTTAACTGTTTTGGAAGTTTTAGGATCATAAATCATATTCACCTTGTAAAAATGAAGATTTATTTAGAGTCTCCTGAGCAGGAGTTACTTGTTTGCTTTCTTTCATTAGATAGTACAAAATCTGTTTTAAGCAATCTTGAATGGAACAACCAATATCAGCCCTCTATGCTGAAGAGAACAGAATTCACTAAGGGAGAAATCCAAACTTACATCTTTAAAAATAATTCCTGAATTTTGCTTTTAATTTCAGTAAGATGTGCCATTTATTTAGCACATGTGAAGCAATAAGCCACTTACTCAGGTATCATCATACTGAAGCGTATTTTCATGTTTTACATAAAAATCATGGAGCTCATACTCCTGTACACCAGATTTTGGTGGAAATTATCTCAGCTTGACTTAAAGACAGAGCCAGGAACAGAACTTGTAACTTTTACCTTAGATTAAAATCTCCTTGAAGTTGCTTATCATTTACCTTGTTGCTTTTATTAAGATACTTTCACAGTAATTATTTAAATTACTATGCATTCTTAAGTATCCCTGTTCAGACTAGAAATTAATCAAAGATGCAGTTCTGTGTTGGCCACTAGCAGTAGCTTCTCATCTGCTGAGCTTTTAATTACCACTTGAAATTGAACACATCTAGCTCCTAGTCACACATGGTAGACTGTGTAGAAGCTCTGTGTAAACACTGCTAAGTATTTCCACAAGATGTTTTCCATACATAATACAAACACTGAGTAACTTCAGAATTACACTGTGCACTGGATTTACTGTTTCTGTCTTGACATAGCAATTTTGCATATTGATACTTGGCTGTTTCTTGACTATTCAGAAATACGATGAATAACATTCTATCATGTATTTTAAAGCTCTATGGAGGTTTAAAGCAATAAAATACAACTTTTGAGATATTTGCTCCTTTAAAGTAAGAAAATAGTTCCTACCTGCTATCTACCTTTTAAGATCTATGTTTGAAAATAAGATTAGAAAAAAGCACTACTGATCATGAGGAAAAAACTACTGTCTATTAAGGAATAATTTGAACAAGTTGCTGTTAATAAAGTAGTGCTCGGTGATTAGTAATCTTATGGTTTTATGTATGTTTTCTGCCACAGGAAACGGAAGATGTCTCACAAGGTGAAGGAAGTGCTGCTTGGAACCGGAACTGCAACAGAACCGGAACTACAAAAACTAGGAGACTTTCAGAGGAAAAGAAAAGCAATATAAAAAAAGCAAGAACTCCTGACTTCCCCTTTCATTTGTCTCCTTGTAGTATTGACCAGGAAGTCTTCCGGGAACTTCCAGAAGATATTAAAAAAGAAATTATGTCTGAAAAAAACAGAGAAGTGATCTCTACTGAGAATGTTTTGGGTCAGCCATTGGTATGTTTTGCAGAAGAGGTATACAGCGCTTCCCCAAATTCTAAGGGACTAAACCGTGATAAGCACTCTGCAGGATACAGTACAGACCTCACATCAGCTGGTGGATCTGCAGTGGTTCGGGGACACAGCTCCAGCACCCGTTGTTCTGCTCAGTATCCTAGAAGCACACTGACAGGCAACAGTATGGAAAAAAACTCTACTGACTCTCCAAACTTCAGAGACTTGTCAGTTGTTGAAGCTGGTGCCAGCCAAACTGTTATGCATGTCCCTGTCTTGGAAAAAGATGAGCAGGCCTTTGAAACAACTTCTGAGGATAAAACTTATAGTGGGAAAGCAGGAATTGTATTTCCTCCTAATGTTGATCCAAAGACCTTTTACGAACTACCTACGCATGTGCAAGAAGAACTACTAGCTGAATGGAAGAATCAAGAACCTGTGTCTAAAACTTGTATAGATAAACCCCCTGAAAGGCCTAAAACAAATAGAGGAAAAAAGAATGCAGCATCATGTTCATCACAGTCCAACAGTTTGCTAAGATATTTTAAACCACAATGAAACATTTTTCATAATAGTAACACTATAAGAATCAGCACTGGAAGGCACTTTAGTTATAAAAAAGTTACTGTAAAGATGTGAATATTAAAAATGTATTTTGACAACTTCTGACATAAAACCTGCTGCTAAGCAGGAATTAGTATTTTTCTTACTGTTCATTTATCTGTTGAATCTTAAATTGTCCTAAAATATTACACTATGCAAGCTTATAATTTTAATATTCAGAATCGATACCTTAACACACTGACCAGGGGGGAATTTTGAATTCACTTTTCAGTGATTTATATTATGTATGCCATTAATATTTTCTAACAACTTGGGAGGGGATCAAGCAGTGAAGATGAAAGCTATGTTCACACTATTTTAATCTGCACCACTGCTTCTGTGATTTGTAATGGAAATTGCTCTTGCCATAGCTACCACTGTTTCCTGCAATTAATGCTTAACTAGATGTACTGGAAATACTAAGGGGTAATGGCACCAGCTTGTTCCTGGACATCAGTCAGCATGTAAAAATTGATTTTAGGTTTTGGTGCTCAGGATTTGGGAGATGACAAACAACACCGAGTTTAAAAAGCAGCTTTTAATGAGATGCTATATAATCACATTCATCAGTTTTTTCTTCAACTATTTAATTCCAAAACAGTGAAATAGTTGCTAATTACATTTGCACACTCAATGAACATGTTTAAAGTCTCTACTACACAAAGTCTTTGTGTGTTTCAGTCAGGAGTGTATAATTGAGGTAAGAATTTATCAGTTAGAAGCTACAGCAAAATATGACTACTGCATTTTAACATTGCTGTAATTTACATCACCAAGTTTTCATACAACTGCATATAAAGTGCAAAAATATTACAAGACATCACCTGATAACACTGAAAGCTACATCCTGTACTTTGATGGCACTTCAGTATAGATTCTTGCATCATTCCCCAAGAGCAGAGAAAACTAGCATTCACAATTTTAACAGGTAAGTTGAGCTTTACACATTTCTATGTAAACCACAATTAAAATAAACTTCATCTTCTATGTTAAAAATGAATCCAGGTAAAAGATGCACATGACTTAAGTGCATATAATTTTCCACTTACATTTAACTATGGTCTTTAAAGTCCTTCAGTCCAGCTCTTGTTTCAGTGATTAAGTTTATTAGAGTTGTAGGTAACGCTGTCTCCACCACAGAGCAGGGAAGCATTCCTCCTAGTTCTGGCTGAATAAATACAACTAGCTTTGAATGCTCTGGATTCCTGTGATGAAAGGAGCAAAATCCTTCAGTTAACAGCTGTTACTCCTGCTTTGAAACTTAGTGAGCTGCACAAATTACAAGTTACAGTCCATCTATGTTGAAATTACTCATATGAAAAAATGGAGAATATACAATGTTCCTAGGAGTTTAAATTCAGCTACTGAGTCTAATGAAGTTTACTCAGTTGTTGCAGAAGATAGTGCGAGTCACGAAACTGATCTGCAGAAAACTCTAAAGTTTGCCCAGAATAAAACCAAGTAATAAAAAAAAAAATCCACTGAACTGCACAGCTTAAGCTTTGTATAGATAAGACAAATGAGTAACTGAAGATGCTATTTAAATACTTACTCAGGCAAGGGAGAACACACATACCCACAGGGATTGTTACGGCCTCGGACACAAGAGGGAGTTGGAGGGCAGTTGGAATATTCCACACTGACAGCTATCAGTTGCCACACACAAAAAAAAAAGCAAAATCAAATTAACTATATACATATATGAATCATAAAACTCAAAAATACCTTTAAAAACAAACTATTCTAACCACTATGGTAGATCTCACAATATGGTCACTGATGCGTTTAGCCATTTTATTCTATAGGCAAAATACCAAAAGGACATTAAATATTTGTGCGAGTAATTCAATACATGTAGAAATTTCTGTGGATGTCTGGGCAAGCACACCCAACAGTACTATCCTTGAGAAGTGATTACACATACCTAAGTAAGTGTTGAATTGTGGCTTAATTTGGTACAAAGAAGTCAGTTTGTTAGCAGATGTCTTTAATTAGTAAATGCAATTGCAGAGAAGAGTAGTTGGAAAGGGTTGTTTTGTTTAGCTATCATTAGTTTTGTGTAATAAAGTATTGTAACATTCATGGCTTGAAAAATACTGATAGATCAGTAAAGATCCGAGATGAATAAAGTTGTTTTCTGCCATCTACTAAGACCCATATGAAGGAAAAGATTAGCACAGAAATAGCAGTGAGATAATTTCCTTGTTTATCATGTAATATTAATCATTTAATATGATTATATTATTAGCCTCAGCAGGAGGTTCCGGCTCAACATGAGGGGGCACTTCTTTACTGTGAGGGTGACAGAGCACTGGAACAGGCTGCCCAGAGAGGTTGTGGAGTCTCCTTCTCTGGAGATATTCAAAGCCCGCCTGGATGCTATCCTGCGCAACGTGCTCTAGGTGATCCTGCTCGGCAGGGGGGTTGGACTAGATGATCTTCAGAGGTCCCTTCCAACCCTGCCCGTTCTGTGATTTTACATTTTGTACATGTTTACAGAGCTAAACTCAAAGAGAATCAAATACAGGGCAAATTAGCAAAGTTTACCCTGAGAAGAGCATATTAGGCAAGTAGTATTTGGTCAGGAAATCACCTAAGTACAGAAAAGAGTTTATTTAATAAACACTGAACTTCTGTAGTGAAATAAATTCTAACTCTCTCGTTACTACTATTTTTTTTTTTAAATCTTCAAAGAGATGGATAATAAGAGAATAAGCAAAGAACACAGTTTTCTTTGAAGATCAGTTTTGATCTTCAGAATTGGCTGAAGTGCAGCCCTCCAGAAAGGGATCTGGAGGTTTTAGTTGACAACAAGCTCAACATGAGTGAACAATGTGCTCTGGCAGTCAAAAGGGCCAGGAGGGGTGTTACCCTGGGGTGCGTTAAGCAGGTCTAGCTAACCAACCGGTCTAAAGAAGTGACTGCCCCACTACATGCAGCACAGGTGCTGTGCAGTTTTGGGCTCCACAACAGAAAAAAGATATCAAAATATTAGAATGTGTCCAAAGGAGGGCAATAGAGATGGTGAAAGGACTAGACGGCATGATGTGTGAGGTGCAGCTGAGGTCACCTGGTTTGTTCAGCTTGGAGAAGAGACAGCAGTGACCTCATCGCTGTCTACAACTTCCTCAGGAGGGGGAGCAAAGAGGGTGGTGCTGAGCTCTACTCTCGGGAGACCTGGAGGAAATGGCTTAAAGCTGTATCAGGGGAAGTTCAGATTGGATATTAGAAAAAAGTTCTGCACTGAGAGAGTGGTCAGGCACTCAACACCCTTAGATATACGGTTTAACTCTTAGGTTGCCCTGTGTGGAATCAGGAGTTGAACTTGATGATCCTCATGGGTCCATTCCAACTCAGGCTATTTTATGAATGACAGTTTCAGTTCTAAAAAAAAACACTGTTTTGGGATAAATAAGGAACTGTTATCATCAGTAAGGCCATGCACAGAGCAATATATATATTGTGATTAGGCTCCAGAACTGATTCTAAAGCAATTCACATTAGGTTTTCCAGAAAGCAGCCAAAATATGTAAATATGCAGTAGTTACAAAGAACTCACAGTTAGTTGTAAGGATACCACCAGGATAGGGTTTAACATGCAGCAGGTCAACAAAATCTCGTGACGAAATCAGTCCCATACCGTAACTATGCGTTACACTGTGGTATATACCAGTGTCCTACAAGTAAAGTACATGTAATTTTTTTGCATTAATATGTAAAAAGCTAAGCTTTATTTAATTGACAAAGAAGCATTATATGCTGAATAAATAAAAAAGTATTTCTGTTTGTTAGTGCAAGAAGACAGTTCTACTACCTAGTTAGTGCTGAACTAACATGACAGCCACAAAAGGGATCTTCCAGTAACAAGAGGTGGGGATTCACTACCATTCCTTGACGCCTAGATTTGAGCAGGAGTGTCATTTCTCTGTGAAAAACTCCAAACGTGCACATTTAGTATCTGTGAACCTAGAATACCTATTTGCATTAAAATACACATGCTAGATGATACACTGCATTCTAGGACAAAGATGTGTAATTTACTTGATAAAATAACCCAGTAATTCAGTTCCAAAAAAAGCAAAAGGAGAATGGATGGCTGTACCACCACATGCTAACATCCGACCAACTCTAGCAGATGCAGGCAGAGGAAAGTGAGGTTAGGGGAAGACTAAAAGGGGAGGATTTTTTTTCTTCCAGTTTAGAGACTACTTTCATACACTTGCGTCATACATATGAAAAGTATGTTGTGAGACCTCTATGATGCACAGGGCCATCTCTCTCAAGCTGTTATATAAAGGCCCCCTAATACAGAACTGATATTCTTCATAGGAATTCTGAGTTCCTGGTTTCCAAAGTGCCTGTGACAAACCCCCAAACTGGAATTCTGAACACAGAGTATTTCACAGCACTAGTACAGTATCAACTAAGTTTCCATTCTGCCCCTGACTTCAGTGTATCCAAATGAGCACAGCACTTGGTGAATCCAAGAAATGTCCTGCGATAATTTCTGTATTACCACCAACGTAAATTAAGAAGGATCTATTTTGCAGATTCCCTGGTGTGGTTTCATTCATACCTCCAACAGCTGCATTCCCCTGCAAGTTTACTGGCTTTCCCATACAAATCTAGTCAAGTCTGTAAGTAGACCTGAAGCTAGTTACATTTTTAAGGGATTAGGCAACTGTAATCTATCTTTTAAAACCCCTACTTTACCCCCTTCCTAGATTTCCTGTGTTCATGTACTACCTGAGAAGCATACTAGCTTGTACACTGTCCAGAAGAGGCTGTTGTGTTTGGGTTTTTTTGTTCATTTGTTTGCTTAAGTTTGTGTAAACTATGCTTACTGTAAGAGGGAAGCTTTCCCTAGATTTTGTTATGATTGTGTCTCACCCTGCTCTTGATTGAGACTTCTGCTGTTCTCCATCCACTTAATTCCTGGCCTTCCTTAGACTATTTATTTCATAAGAAATATTTAAATCCTAATGGGAGTGACTATATAACTATTTCATGTAAGCAGCAGCTTTAGCAAAAGTTTTGACCAACCCAGAATGCATTTCATATTGAGAGCTTTGTCTCAACAGAGGTCTTCTTAGTCACCACAATTCATGCAGAAAGAGTTAAAATAAAAGCTGTGTATTTTAAATGATCGCATTACCTTGTCAATGCTTTCTAATAGCTCATAAGATTGTAATGCTTTGTCCCATTTGTTTCGATATTCAGGAAGATACATAAAAGGAATAATTTTACTAGGGACTTCCTTAATTATCCCTTCTCCACGGTATCTAGATTTTGTAAAAAAAAAAAAAAAATTAATTCACATTTATGAATTAGAAAAAAAAGTTATACAATAATAAACATCTAGCAGGTGGGAATACCAGCCTATAATGAGATAAAGCACCCAAATGTGATTGCACTTGATGGATTGATTAAAATGCAAGCACTAATAAAAATTATTATTTTCTAACTGATTTTTCAGAACATCATATTCTTAACATCATACGTTTTCAATGAGTTATTTATTGTGAGCTATTAGGAACTTAATTTAAATGTATGTAATTTATCTATTAATTTGTATTTTTCTACATAAATACTTTCAATCCATTTTGACACTGACTGCAAATCTTAATACTACTCATGAACTAATACACTCTGGGATTTCTCCAACTTTTGTTCATAACATTCTTGGTAGTTCAAGGGAAAGTTCAAAGAGGGGAAAAATGGCCTCTCACAAGGAAACAGGAAACTCCTCTAATGCTGGGAAATGCTCACTAGTACTGACAGCTCTCACGCCCAGTTTCTGGAGAAACTGTGAATCACTATCATAAGCACTTACAGACAGCAATTAAACACAAAGGTGAAGGATGCTGCACAAAGACAGATGAGCTCAAAGGATACTGCTTGCAAAGAGTTTAAGAAACATGAAGTCAGATTTGCAGACCCTGATGATACATGAATGGAAGCCAGAAAGAGCAAAGATAGCCAAATTCAAAACCAAACACAAAGGCCCTGTAAAATCATGGGTTTCTCTACTCTGCAGCAACTTTCATCACCACTTCTTGCCTTGGTGAAGTGAGCACGCAGTGTGGGTGTATGTGACTGCTCCAGAACTTGCTTCTCCACTAACTACAACACGTCTGATGGTGATGGAAAACATTTTAATGTCTACACAAAAACAGGGGATGTAAGCTGTGGCAGGGCCAGTTAAAATCATATTAATGTTTGAATACACCCTTTATTTCCACAGCTGGTATGCACTTATGTTTACCAATATCCTAAGCAATTCTCACCTGCATCCTGTGATATCTTCTCTTCTAAACTCTGCAAGTTGTTAATCAGGAGGTTTTCCTCTAAGCAAGGCCTCTGAATGACACAGTTGATAGATTAAAAGAACGGGCACACTTGTGAAAACCTCAATTTCCGTTTTTTTTTTCAGTGGATTATTGGTAACACTGGAGAAGGAGGAAGTAAGCCTGGTAAAGATAGCTTGGATCATCATATCTAGTCTCACTATCTTAGATGTGCTGAAATACATGCCTCATTGTCTTTCTTGAGCTTGGGTGACAAGATTTCAAGAGAGATCCTATTCAGCCTTGAATAATCGCCTTAATGCTTCCCTGAACTCTGCTGAAAATATCTCACCCAAGCGAAGCAAGGATCTGTATTGCTTTTCACTACCAGATTCCAGTTACTTGTTTTAGCAAGTAAAGCAAACTGTTCATACTCCTGTCATTTAAAAAAAAACAAAAAAAAACAACTGACATTCGTGATATGTGGTTAATAAATATTGAACATCAAACTGGAAAAGGGAACAGCTATATTTTTGCTCCTAGAAACAGCTGGTATTCCGTCATAAAAGACATACTAGGGATCAATACAACTTGTTAATGTGACAAAGATATTTACAAAAATAAAAGAAAAATTCTGGCTCCCTGCACCAAGTGGCAGAAAGCACACCATGATGCTTCTCCCAACTGCCTACATGCCTGACCAGGACTGTAGGATATCTTTTACCTCCACAGTTACAAGTCAGGCACATTCTTCTGAGTTCCAAGCAACCAGATTCTCGCTCCCTCACATCTACCTGTACTGGAATAAGATCTGAAATACAGGAATAATGCCACATCCAAACAATGCAAATTCTTATCAAGATAACAGTACTTTTAACATATTCTAATGAGATACTACTTTTCATTACAATACTATAGCGTAATTCTTTTGTAACAGCAGTGATACAGCATTGCATTCTCTAGTGAATACTTTCTTTGCTTCAGAACTAATTAGAAAACCAAGCATGATTTTTGGATTTAGAACGCCACTAATCAGAAACATCTCATGGTATTGAGAATTTTAAAAATTGAATAAAAATAATCAGACGCATATTGTCTCTACTGCTTCTCTATCTAGATTGAGATTTTATATAATTTAATACCCATTAGGCATTTTAAAAAAGAGAGAAGCTAAGGACATGCTGTAAGCGTCCTCTTTTACTACTCTTTTGCACGCTTCTCTTCAGTATGATTTCTTTTTCCCCTGGTTTAATGAGCTGCCTCAGCAATCATTTGAGTGCCACTGCCAGCATAAATGAGAAGCAAGACCGCAGAATCAGGAGAGGAGTAGCAGAGAGGGGGAGTGAAGAAGAGCACAGCCAACTCCAGTGACAGAAAGCTGTGAGATCAGCTTAGTCTACCTCACCTAACACCACCCTTTGGGCCAAATCCAGCTGCTTAACAGCAACACAGAAGTCATAACTCAAAAGAAAGAAGGATAGATGAAGTTGCTGCTCCAGATACTATATGACCCTCTTCTTCCCAGTATAGCAAATTCAGTTTCAAGTGCCACAAAGAAAAACGTACAGACAAAGCACACATAAAGTAGAGCAAGAGCTTAAGTGTGTCCACACATGTAAGTATCAGTCATTTCACAAGCACAGAGATGTGAAAAGGGAAGCCGTGCTGACAGGTGTAATGGCATGAACAGGGTATTCCACCGGGAACAGACACCAACTTCAGAATAAAACTGTGATTCCATATTAGTAAGTACTAGAGAATACTTAATTTTCATAGCACATTTAAAATCACTTGGGAAATCCATCTCTTCTATGCCAGCACTACCGCTGACTCAGCATAACTATAATGCAAAATCTCTACAACTAACAAAACTAAACACTTCCCTGAGGGATACAGCATTAGTTTTTCCATTTGGATCTTGGGTGTCACTGTTCAAAACAGATGCTGGTGTTCATTACAATGAGAAACAAAATGCAAATACTTACATATTTCCTGAATACTCTCTTGAAGGCTTTGAAGAAACCGTAACATTTTTCTCAAAATAAGAAACAGAAAACAAAAGTTAGCAGTTGATAAAAGGTCAACTAATTTTTAAAGCAAAACAAAGTTTTAAACACTTTCTGCAACAAAATGTATGTATTAAGAATGACTTTTATAAACAATATATAGTTCACTTACTGAAACTTTTATCACTCTCCATCCTGAAGTATCTTGGCTGTATGATAAAATTTTTTTTGAAACTTCATCCGTAATTTTCTTATAGTCCATTTATCTGTAAAAATTTAAAAGCAATTTGCTGGCATATGATAAAAGCATTCCTTAAAGAGCAAAAAATTACAGAGCTCATTTCTGTATTCTTTCCACAGGCCTTAATAAACCTTCATTGAGTATTTCGAACAAATGAACTTCTAATTCATCATATTCAAGTTCAGAAAAAAAAAGTCCTTATTTAAACAAAACTATATAACTGTTTTCCAGTCTGGACTACTGAAAATTAGGCGTTGGTGTGGAACTTAAGCATGAATTGCACCATCTAATGAGATACACCATCCACTGCATATTAAAATCCATCATTACTCCATGCTGCAACTTGCCCTCCTCACACAGTTTATCCACTGAGATTCTGATTCTGTCAAAATTTCTTAAGTCCTTACACTACAAGCCAACTTGTGTAATTAGACCACACGTGGCTCACGGACAACTGAAGAGATTTTTCTTACACCAGAGCTTTAATGCAATGATCGTTACAGCCTGTGCTACTGTGGACACTTTGGCAAGCTGGCGGCCTGACTCTAGCGAGCAGTGCCGCAGCAAAGCTGCGGAACGCACCCCCGCCGCAGCACCCCCAGCCAGGCCAGGCCTCCCCAGCACCGGCAGCTCCGGCGCGGGGAGCTCCGCGCTCTCGCCCGCCTTCTCCCGGCACGGGCGGTATCTCTCGTAGCTCTTTGCCACGAGAAGAATCAATTGCGTTTCTACAGCTGAACACTTGTTGAACACTTCTGGACTAGTCTCTTCCACAAAGTTAACTTCATATCTAAATCTTTACGGGTGCCTTGGCTACCGGGCTCCAGAGCTACCTCAGCTGACGCCCTCTGCAACTCAGCCGCTCGCTCGGCTGGGCACCCCGAAGCACGGGAGCGCACCAAAGGGCAAGGCAGCCCTCGCGCCCCCACCCGGGGGAGCGCTGACGGACGAAGGCAAACGCCGAGCAGGCGCCGGAGCTGAGGGCCGGGCCCGCCGAACCCCGCCGGGCGGCCCTGAGGCGCGGCGCCCACCCCAGCGAGGGACAGCGGGAGGACGAACAGACGGACCGACCTCCCTCCCGCCACCCCGCCCTCCCGCGAAGCCAGGCGGCGGGCGGGCTGCCCCACCGGCGGGGGCTCAGGGCCGCAGGACGGCGGGGAAGACCCGGCGGCGGCCCCGCACTCACCTCAGCACCGCGGGGAGAGCCGCACTCGGCCCCGCCCGCCTTCCCGCCTCTCCCGCGCGGGGCATGCCGGGAGCTGTAGTCCCAGCCAGCCCAGCGGAGGCC
>VXAL01007218.1:139030-154912 GCA_013399475.1 Chauna torquata | reverse complement strand
CGCTCCTGCGCCCGCCCGCCGCCATTTTGCAAAGAGGTGCGGGCCTTTCAAACCGCTGCGCGGCAGGGCGCGGGGAGCGGCCGCTGCGGGGTGGGGACGCCCGGGCGGCGTGGTTGGAGCCAGGGCCGTGGTGAGGCGGCTGCGCACCCTCGCGGTGCTGCGGGAGGGCTGTGCCGCTTTAGGGCGCTTCTTCCCCGTGCTGGCTGCTTGCTTCCTGTGAGGGGGAGCTGGGGGCACCGGCGGTGCCTCCGCGGCTGGGCCTTCCCCGCCAGCCCCTGCGGACCCGTCCTGCCTCTCCTGGGGGTGTTGTGTGGGGGAAAGTGGAGGTGAGGCCCCGGGAGGCCTCTGTGCTGCCCTCACAGCCCGGCTCCGCGGCTTCCTGGGGGTAGCCCCGTTGGCCTTAGGCACTGTAGGGACCAGCTCTTCCTTTTCCTATAAGTCTTTAGGCTGCTATTGCATAATGATCCTCACGTGCATGTGATGCTAGATATGATGAAGTTACTAATCTTTGTTCCTTGTTACAGCATCTGTTTCCTTTTTATAACACCTTAACGGATTTTTCAAATGCTTGCAGGACTAAAATTTATAATGAAGTTTCTTTAAGTCACCTTCACCACCTTGATTACAGCATCTGGAACCAGCCTGCGCTTCAAACTCTCCAGTTCAGTTTGTGGGGTTACAAAGTCAGCTTGGATAAGGTTGACTAAATTGCATAGATTGGGCAGTTCTAAGTGCTCTGATGCTATATCAGTCCCTGTTGTGACTTGTAAAATTCTTTTGATGCGTGTATACATCTGGTTACATAAAGGAATCTATAGGACTAATACCTTTCTACTCTTACAACATTCGGCTATTTCTTTTTTTCATACTATCTGAGCTAGTGCTGCTTTTTTCCATGAGCACTAGTCTTGTGCTGGTTCTGAAATAAAAGGTTATGATATTCCTGTATTTCTTTGCTGAATTTTCTTGGTGACAAATGTCAGCAATTCTTATGTGAAGTGCAGTTCTTGCAAAAGCAGGGTACTGAGATTCCTTTAGAATGAGCGAGGAGCTAGATTTTCTTGTTCTCCTACTACATTTTTTTGCCCCCACTAAAGTTTCAATGTACAAGAAGTTTTCCCTATTGTTATCTTTTTTTTTTTTTTTTCCTGAGGCTTTATTTTCTGCCTTTTGCTTTTCTTGGGGTGGCACATATGTATGACAAGCTTATTTGAAAAGCAGGAAGTTGAATAGCTAAATATGATTTGCCTAAAAATTACTAACATTTACATAATAAAAGTAAAAATCATAGATGCTTTACAGTTTGAGACGATATTTCAGTGCAGATGATCACTTTTTTTTTCCTTTTTTCATTTAGATTGATTTAAAAAAATGAGTGAAGATTCTAATAGAAATCTGGATAAAAACCATGACAAGCTCAATAAAAAAAAACGGTGTCTGCTCTCCTGATTCAACAGTATCTTTTCTTCTAACAAGCTGCAGCATCGACAGCAGTAATTCATGCTCAAACAGTTTAATTCACTACAAGGACAGGCTTTATAGCTCTGCATCTGAGGCTCTAGAGGCTTATATTGAAGATTTTGATCTAAGTCTCATGTCTTCAGAAATAACCACTGGAAAAATCTGCATGTGTCAAAGTACTCCCAAACAAGCTGAGTTTTCAAAGCATCACATCAAAGAAAAATACGGTATGTCTTCTGCAAATAATGTCTTTTAATAAGCTTTGCTGTTAGCTGTTCCCACCCCACCCCCTCCATTGCGAACGGTACTGCAACTCCTCGTCTCATACCAGCTGTGTTTTACTGGAGTAGTGTTCGCTGTACAACTGTCTGCAAGTCTTTATGGAGTAATAAATGGTGCTTGGTCATGGCTAACAATATTTGTCATTCTCTGTGATGTAAATACTTGGTGAGAGATCATGACCACACTCACCGATGCAATGATAAATTCCAAGGTATGGAATAGAAATTGTATTTTCTGTATGTGAATACATGCTAAAAATAGTGTAAATCATTGCTTAAACATGAGTCTTGAAAAAGTCTCGGATTCCTTTCCAGAGTAAGTAACATCAGAATCTGATAAATTGAAGGAGTTCCCTAAACAGTACTTCATCTTAGAACAAAATTTGCCTCATATCCCTTGTTTTTTTTATTGAATGTACTTTTGGGTCTGAAGTCTAATCTGACTGGGTAGCATATATGGGTTTGAATGTGCTTAGGTAATTATTAGTTAGCTCGAATGAATGGATATTTAATTGATTATATTAACTTTTATAAGACAATCTAGGGTAAATAACTGTGCTTGAGCTAATTTGTATTGCAAATGCTTTGCACGTTATATCTAAAATAGCAAAGCCCTAATTAGAGGCAGTCTTCTTACCTGAAAAAGGATACTTGCCTGGCTTGCATTGGCATGGACAGTTATGGCAGCATACTTGTATTTTTCAGGGCTTCTATTCACCTTTGCCTGTAACCTTCCTTTAGCTTCACAACTTTCCTTTCTTTCTCTTCCCAACAGAGCTAACCAAAGAACGTTTTTTCTAATATAAACCATCTTCTACTTGTTTGAATGATTTCCCAAACAAAAATGAGCATTTTGATTGTCACTAAAAATGAGAAACTGTTCCATAAAAGTTATCTCCTCCTATTTTACTCTGAAATTTCTGTACTGTTCTTTCTGGAAGTCTCATTTGCTCCATTCTCATTAGCTAGTATGCATGTATATTTTGTGTTATAAAAATCTGCCATATACAGATCTCATTTATTGATATTACAGTGAGAGTGAGAAAAATAACTTCCATGTCCTAGCTGAGCAAAACCTATTTTCATGAATCAAAGTGTCTTCATAGTTTCAGTGAAGGAGGGGAAAAAAGGGATTTAACACTATAATTCTCCCCTGAAAAACTGCTAAGTCTAATCTTATACGGCATGTAAGTTTCTGCAGGATCACAAAATGAGCCTCTAGGCCCATTGTCTGGCTACTTGCCTTGCATGCTATTGCTTTTAGTCATCTTTTTCTCTAGTAAATGTACTCTTTTTCAATAGGGGGAAAATTATCCCTAACATCACTGTGTGAAGGAGGTGTCACTACTAGGACTGAAATACTAAGGTCATATCTGCAAAATACACAATTTTGAACGTGCAACTGAAAATGGACTGTAGAATGTTGATTTTATTTATTTTGCTTAAATAAAAATTTAAATAAAAATTTTAAAAATAAAAATAAAAATAAAGAAAGTGTTCAAAACTGTAAATGTGTGCTATGGAAGGCAGGGTGACTTTTAACTGCTAAAGTTTTTATCAAGATTCTGATTAAAAACTGAACCATTCTTGCAAGAACTAGAATTTAGTACATCCGGGTTAATAATATATTTCAGTTTTAAATTATTGCTTCATGTTAGATCTTACAAATATATCATTCTGGTATGCTTAAAGTTAAGCAATTCATGTAAACTGTCTTTGTTTTTCAGCATTGGATGACTGTAACGAGCATGTACGATTAAGTTCTCTTGCTTCACCCTATAGAAGGGAGACGGAATGTGACCTAGACTTGATTAGTCTTGCAACGGATGATCTGTTAGCATTTCCAGCAGACGGATCACTGCCCTATGTCCAGAGTAGTCCTTTTAAATCAAGACATCAAAGTAGTGAGTGGAACAGACAGTCACTTAAAGAATCTGCCTGCCCTTACCAAACCATGTCACTTGATACTGAAAGGGGTTTCTGTCTTCAGGAGAATGGCAAAGCTGATGCAAATCAGAATCCACACAAACACTTCAGTAAAAAGAAGCACAGCGTGTTTACATCTGACACGTACAACTCTGTCTCTTCTAAAGGAAGTTCAAGACCCTTATCTGTTGAAGACAACTCTGACACTTTTCTTGTTAAGAATTATCCAAGGTGGCTTACCAGTCAGAAGTCTGACTTAAGTTTATCAGGGATAAGCAGTATTCCCAATTTTCACTACCCAGTCTGGCTTAAGAGTTATAACCTTTTTTCTGACTCAACTGAAGAAAGTGATGGACAAAATTTTAATAGACGAGGCAAAGCTTCCTCTTCCCAGATTTTTGAGATCCTGAAAAAAGGATGCTCTGTGGATAAAGACACTTCTGATTTTTTTAAACAAAATGGTTGCCTGGATCTGACAGGTGGTAAAGAAGTAGCAGAAAGTTGCAACTATGACAGCCCAGATGCACTCTTCCGATCTGGTACCTCCCTTTCAAGACACACCAAAGAGGCATTCAGAGGTAACTATAGTTCACATTTGTTTTTGGATTTTGAGGATGTGTAAATAAAGACACGTTCATTTTTAAACAAACTCTAATTATGTTAGTCTGCACTGTACAGTAGATTTATTTACTTCCATCTTTGACAAATGATTCAAAGCATTTATTAGTAGATGACCAAGTTAAACAGCTTTTATACTGGAAGTTTTCATATAAAATCAGTATTTAAGCACTCCATTTACAGCAAAGAATATTTCTTACAGTGGCATGTTTAGTACCTTACTGCAAGATAATGACAGTAATTCCATAAATACTTTAAAAGAATTTCAAGCATTAAATTAAATTATATGTGTATCCTTGGGAGAGAGGGATTCCTAAACATAGTGTAAATGAACCTGTCAAATTGTTAAGAACTATCATTTATCATGTACTCTTTTTCCCTATTTTACACAGTCAGCAGGAGATATTTGCAACCCATATATTTGGGTTATCCAGTGCCTACAGTTTATGTAAAGACTTTCTTTGGGAATCTCTCCTTTAGCTTCTCTTTGCAGCAGGTCATTGGTCTTCAGAAGCCAGGAGTTCCTCCTGTAGTGAAACATGATATTTGCATTAGCAAATATAAGCAAGATTTCCTTTGATATGAGAGATTAACATTTCAAAGTGTAATTACCTTCATTTCTGTCTGTTTCTTCATTTAAAAGGAAAAATGTTTTTTCTTCCTTATGCAAAGCATAAATATTGATCTTTCCCTTTTTCCAGGAGGTTATATGTAAAAACTAAGTTAAAATGTTATTAATCTTGTGAAGTCAAAGTTACAAAATGCCAGATATACAAATGTCTGCAAATGCTTTTCCAATGTATGCATGATGGACTTTAAATACATGATTATATCCTTTTTTTCCACACAGAATTTTTCTACCAATCATGAATAGGCTAGGTATAAAAAATATATGAGAAAGTCTCTGTCATTATTAGTGCTCATCTCAAGCTATTTTAAAATGTGAGTTCTGTATGTGATTGTATATGGGATATGCATGTACATGTTTGCATGATTCCTCTCCCAGGTGTCTGTAAAAGCAGCTGTTAGAAAAACCTGTACATAATAATAAGAAAATTAACCTAATATTTTGCATTATTAAGAAGTAATATTTAACTTTGTTTTGTGAATATTAATTATATTTCTACAGCAATTTTAATTATATTTTCTACAGCATGAAAGCATAAAAACATTAAATGATCTTGAATGTGGCATATGATACTTGTTTTAAGTAGGGAGAGAAACACTTGACTACTTTAAATATTCTCCCTGCTAGAAACAACTTTTTTTTGGCACGGATGATTTACATGCTATATTGCCATACCAAGATAAGCAAAGGAGTTGTGCTGTGGCTATACCATCTGTACAATATTTCCAACGCTAATTCATCTGTAGTAATTTTGAGTATTACATAAAATTAAAAGTAGTGTGGAAATAAAGCCCTTGAAGAGGATTGGACACATTCTGTCCTTGTTTTTCAGAAGACCAGCTTGAGCTGATTACCTTGAAGGCTGACAGAGGTCTGGAGAGTTCAACTGAAGATTCACCAAATGCTTTGGAAAATGATGGCAGTCCTTCTACAACGGATATACTTGGAGCAGAAAGATCATGGGAAAATGTTCCGGGTGCTTTGTAAGTAAACACAGATTTTGAAAGATTTTGTTCAAGAAAATGCATAATGTATTTAATTGCTATTGTGTATGGATTATAAATAATGGTAATATGGCAGGTACATAAAGGATTTATTGTTAGATATCCTGTGTAGTGCTAAATATTTGATATTTCGAGGTCAGGAGATTAGTGCACTACTTTTCCTTTTCACAGTTTTGCAAAAAGTGCTATCAATTTTACTTATTATTGCCTTTTAATAATTTTTCTTATATATCATTGAGGCACAGAGATATTTACTTCAAGAGAACAATTACTCAGTGGGATTTAAATTGATAGATTTAACAGTGTATGAAAACCAAATTAATAGTGGGAAGTTGATTAAAAAACAAAAAGTGGTGTGGCCTTGGGAAGTTTTGGAGCAGTCTTGGCAGTGGCATTTCAGTTGTTCAGGAGGTGAAACGTTATTTTACAGGATCAAAGAATGCTAAAAATCAGTACTAGAATTTCCTGCAGCTTTCAAGAAGCAGCTAAGTGTATCAGGTTGTGGGTGTTGTCTATCTATTTGTTTCCCTTTACAGCAGAAGATTTTAAACTATGGGTTAATTTTAGCTATATTTAACGGGTGAGTAAAAGTCTCAATCTGCAGCATTCCTGCATGAGATGATAGAAATAGATAATAGATTAACCTGAAAGAAAGGTTAACAATCTGATCTCCTCCTAGTACGATCTATCCACATCCTATCCACATAGCATAATATCACTGAAAATCATGCTTCATTAATATCTATTTCTATGAGACTACTAGTTTTGAATTAAAATACCTTAGAGGTTGTTGAAGAATTAGATGTCAATAAGCAGAAGGTAACTATTTTTCTTTGGATGATGAATATTAATGCAGGAATAGCAGATTTAAGAAAAACACCCCTGTATACTATATTATAGCTAAGAAGTACTTAACTCAGGGGTTTTTTTTTTGTTTAGTTGCTTTCATGGCTACTCAGGTTTTGATTTTGCTGGCAAAACTGGAAAAAATAGTAGTGTGGTTCTGTCATAGTCACCACAACGCTGACAGGACTATTCAATGCCCCTTCGGTGTTGCATTGATGCAGTATATCTGGTTTTATCATAATGACTATATTCTAAAATAATTCTTTTAGGTTATAAACCTGTTGTTATTCTCCGTTGCATGTTTAATGTTGGTGTAGCAAATCACCAGAGCCTGTGTGCTGTGAGGACAAGGACAATGCTCTACTGTTCCCCAAGGCAGATATCATTCATAAGTTCTTGGAAGACTGTTTAAATGACAAAAATAAGGTCAGTAAAATTAAGTGTTTATTGCTGAGAGTGCCCAAAATGTGGAAGACTGGTAAATATTAGAAGGGGAGATACCTGTAAATTGGTTTTCCTTCTTCTATAATGTATGAAGTAGAAAGTCAAATTGCAGTAGTTTAGTCATATTTCAGCATGATGAATTCTTACAGTTATTAAATCCTATAATCTAACACTTGGTCACAATTATGATTAAGAAAGCATCTAACTATGAAATGTTTTGCTTAGTAGTAGTTTTACATTCCATAATTTGTTTAAATTATAATTTTCCTGCCTCAAGTAAAGGAAAAAAGGTTTTTGTTATTGATTTATTAAATGCTCCCAATTTAATAGCTTTGCTGATGTCATGCTGGGTATGAGTCAAGTTCAAGAGGTAAATTAATGTATTTCTTATTATTCGTGCTGTTGCACTGGAATTGGGTTGTGGATTGAGTGTACTCTCTTTAGATTTTTCATTATTTTAATCCCATTCTTACATATTAATCATCTTCTTGGCAGTCTTAATATTGTTCAGATTTTCATTTTAATTATATGAACCCTTTCCATTTCTATTAGCCTTTACTCAGCTAGGGAGATGAGCACTAAGCCCGGTATTCTAGCTGAAAGGCATGATGTTAATTTAAGTACTGGTGTGTTTCCTTTACTTTCTGCCCTATTGTCCTTCAATCTTAGCTGCTCTAATATTCTGATTTCTCATCCCGTAGTAAACAAAACATTATCCTTTAAGTTATTCCACAGTGGCACATACTACTGTTTCCCTAAGGAGTTAATTGACACAGAACCTAACAATGTGCATGAGTAATTCAAATGATTCTGTCTAATGAATGTTGCTTCACTGTATTTCATCCTTCATCTTTCCCACTAGACATTTCTAGACATGAGTATTTCTAGATTACTCACAAGTTTTGTCACCTTGAATTAATTTTTTTTATCCTAGAATAAGTAGAATCACATATATGCTAATTATATGAATAAATCTGTGTTTATCATTAATGAATTATTTGCTCTGTCAGTTATAAAATGTTAAAACATGTTCCAGCACTGCTGTTACAGCATTAAAAGAACTTGACACTGGCAATCATAATATTCTTGAATTGTTTTACACGAGCCAGGGCTGAGGCCTTTCTGTGTTGCTTCAGGTCTTCCTAGCAATGTATATATATTTATGGTGACTTCACTAACAATACAGTGGCATAAATTAAGATGATCCAGTGTAGCATCATACATGTGCAGTTTATAAATACACTTTTAAAGAATGGGTAGAGAGGAACTCTCACAAATTCACCTTTAAACTGTTTCGGGGAAACTTGAAAACTTTTTTGAATTTTTATGTGCACTGATCAGCAAATGTTATTGTTATGTGCAAGATAAAGAAATTCTTTGGATTTTGGCTTAGGAAAACATCTTTTCTGGAGGTCATAATCACAGACCCCTTGAAGCTTTGAAGCTAATGTTGTTTAAACTTCAAGCAATTCAGGGAAGCTTAAACCTGAATGAAACTGCTGAGCAGAAGGAAGAGTTTGAAAAAGTAAGTAGTCAGTTTCCTTATGTTGTGTCTCATCAATATTGATCTGCTCTTTACAGTCTTTTGTGGACTAGGTTTCCAGTCAGTTTACAAAGAATGCTGCCAGCAGAATCGATCCCGTTTGCATCAGGAACACACGCTCAAGGTTGCTATGCCCTAAACCCCTGTGTCTTTTTGCTGTTGCTGCTGGCATTGCAAATTGGAGGCTCTGTGCTACGCTATGCTATAGTCTGTCCTGTTTCACTGGGGCACCGTGTGGCAGGTCAGTGACGTTGACGAAGGCTTCAACGGTGCTGGAGAAAGTGTTTCTTATCCAGAAGATGGCGACATTTCAGGGAATCCTGCCCGAAGAGAGCACTTTGCTCTCTCCTGCTGCTCGAGCAGTAGCTAGAGCATTCAATTGCTGCATTCTGGTCGAGTTGTCTTCTGGTTAAGTCCCAATTAATACTAGGCTTCCAGGGGCACATACCAAATTTTTAAAAAGCCAGACATTCTCAAATGCTTTATCCTTGCCTGCTTTGGTATCAGTGATTTGGTATTTTGTGGCCCTTTTGTTTCAAAATGATTTTATAGATTTATTTCTTTTTAACATTTTCATGATGTTGCTTGTATACAGTTCTCAAAGCTTATGTCCTGTACTCAGTAATGAATGAAATGCTCCATTTATATGGATCAGGCAAGCTGAAGGAATGGGCCGGGAGAAACCGCATGAGATTCAACAAGGGCATATGCAAGGCCTTGCACCTGGGAAGGATGAGCCCCCTGCAAGCAATACAGGCTGGGGACTGCCTGGCTAGGGAGCTGCTCAGTTGAAAATGCCCTAGGGATATTGATGGATACAAGCTGAACATGACTCGTCTGTGTGCTTTGGCAGCAAAGGAGGGCAACAGGGCCTGGGCTATATGGACAGGTGGAGAGTCAGTGAATCGAGAGAAGTAATTGTCCCTCGGTGTCCCTCAGCACTCACTAGACCGCATCTTTAATACTGCGTCCAGTTTTAGGCCCTGCACTTCAGGAGAGACATCAATGAGCTGGTGGAGGGGCACCTCGGAGCTTGGGGGCTACAGCACTTGTTTGTAGGGGGAGCTGAGAGAACTGGGATTGCTCAGGCTGGAGAAGAGAAAGTTTGGGGGGACCTAATAGCAGTCTTGCTGTACCTATGGGAGGGGTACCAAAAAGATGGAGCCAGGCTCTTCACAGTGGTGCATGGTGGAAGGATGAGAAACAAGATGTTCAGACCAGATCTTGGGAGAAACTTTTTCACCCTGAAGACAGACAAGCACTGGAACAATTTGTTCAAGAGGGGTAGTGCAGTCTCCGTCCTTAGAGGTTTTCAAGACTTGACTGGATAAAGCCCTAAGCAACCTACTGTAACCTCATAGCTGTTCCTGCTTTGAGCAGGAGCTTTGATTAAACCACTCCAGAATTACTCTGTGATTCTATAAAGTTGCTGGCAATCCTTTCCAATGAAATGTGCTATAAGAATGTCATGTTTTCTGTCATATTCAGCTAGTTTTCTTTCCCCTGGCTAACATTTTTTTTTTCTTAAGCTTTCTGAAAAAGCAGATGCTGAATTAAAACTCTGTGACAGTGAGATAATCCCTCTTACTAATTCTATTCAGAAGTAAGTGTCCGTTGATTTTCTGACTTTTCGCTGTTTTCAGAAAGTACAGAAAAAGAATGATAAATTAGCTGAGAGAGTTGTCATGTGATCTGAAAACTTTGTTAGAATAAGCCAATTGTGAATAATTATCAACATGGCAGTTCATGGAGCATAGAATTGTCTAGTGAATTGTTGCAGAGATGTACCCTAAATAAACATTTGTATTTCATCTATATCAATAGAATAATTATTTATAGACATAGGTGGACTTTAAAATAATCAGACTTAGAGAAGTTTGTAATATGGGACAAAATATTCCCTTTATTTTATTTTTGTATTTTTTTTTGTGTTTTATTTTGTATTTTATTACAGTGGAGAAAATTGATAGAAAACATATTCCATATATGAAGTCATCAGAGTCCTACTGAAAAGTCACAAGTAACTAAAGAAATAATAACTTTGAGAAAAGGCAGAATGGAAAACAGGTTTTGATTATGCAGAAATTTCTTTCAACGAAAGTCAGTGTTGCAGTATAGTTTTATACTGTAATGTGAAATTAAAAGCTTTATGTAAAAATACAGTAACTTAGTATGGATATGGTCTTTTATGACATGATATTTGTCAGTGTTTAACACCCTGTGTTAAATACCTATTCCATAATAATTTAAGAAACTGGGATTGCATGAGCACCTGTATTTGAGAAGATGTGTTTAAAATTTCAGTTCCAAAAAGTATTTTATCTTTTTCTAGGGGAAAAAAAAAAACAAAAACACTTAATATGTTTTATAATCTCTAAAACAGAATGAATGGAACAATTAGATAAGATGATGTGAACTCTCTGTAGTACCGTTCAAACTGATAAACTGTTAGTAAGAAATAAACATAATTTTATGTTGAATGTAAATAGTAATATATAGACTGTTATTAAAGTCTTCATTATTCCTAATCTAGGGTTTTACACCATGTGTCACGTCTTAAAAGTCTTGTTGAAGATACCAGTTACAAACAAGAGCAAACTGATGATCATCAAGAAGATGGAGAAAAGAAAGAATAATCTCTGAAGCTGGTATCTGGGAATAGTTTAATATTGTGTAATTTAAATAATTTGTCAGCCTGTGCATGGGTCCAAATTTTTTTGAAAGGTGGACCAGTGCATGTTCTGAAAAAATATTTTATTCTGTAGTTCTGTACGTGTTCATTACTTTCATGAATTACTTCAAACCTTGAGTATTAGTGTTTCTGATAGGATCTAACAACACGTGACGAGACACCACTTTTTAAAGCATACATAATTAAAATAATGTGAACATTTCATGGAAGAAACCCTATGTGTTTATAAAAACTAAAAAAAAAAAAACTAAATACTTAACTATCTGGTTCTAGTCATCGCTTTGTTACACAGCCTATTAGAAACAGGAGGAGCTCAATATCATGTGTAAAGTTAAGCAGGAAGGCTTACCAGAAGTACTTTTACATAATATTTGCAGTATATTCTCTGTAAGACTTGACTTGATGTGACGTAATTGTATGCTCCTTGTTCCCTTACAAAATATGTTTTATCAGAAAGCATCTAAAGTCTATTTTAATTGTTGCTCTTTCACATCTAGTAAAGCCTGGCTCTTTGGGGAGAGAAGGCACTTGTTTGGAGGCATCCTGTTAGGAACACAATGTGTTACAGCTGAACTGATGTAACAGCTGGCTATCAATGTTACTGGGAAGTCCTAATCTCCCTTCCATTTTCCCTGGCTTTGTTCATGGCTTTAGAGCATATATATCCCAGTTTTGGCTGGGATAGAGTTAATTTTCTTCACAGCAGCTGGTATGGTGCTGTGTTTTGGATTTAGGATGAGAATAATGCCGGTAACACACCAACGTTTTAGTTGTTGCTGAGCAGTGCTTGCACCGAATCAAGGACTTTTCTGCTTCTCGTGCTGCCCTGCCAGCGAGGAGGCTGGGGGTGCACAAGCTGGGAGGGGACACGGACAGGACAGCTGACCCAAAGTGGCCAGAGGGATGTCCCATACCATGTGGCATCGTGCGGAACAGTAACACTGGGGGGTGGTCAGGAGGGCTACCATTGCTTGGGGACTGGCAGGGCATCAGTTGGCTGCTGGTGAGCAATCCTGTTGTGCATTTGTTTTGTTTTTTTTTTCTGTTTTTTTCTTTTTTTTTTCCCTTTCTTTTTTATTAAACTGTATTTACCTCAACCCATGAGTTCTTTCACTTTTACCTTCTCCTATTCTTCCTTCCTGTCCCACCATAGGGGTGATGAGTGAACAGTTTTGTGGTGCTGAGCTGCCTGCGGGGTTGAACCGCAACAGTCCTTTCACCCGCTAAAGCAAATGATTAGAGGTCTCGGGGCTTAAACATCTTCCCTGAAGGGATACCCTTCCTTCACACCTGACAGGAGTTGCCTGCAGAGGCTGAGGGCTTGTGCCCCATCTCCCATTGCTTTGTCTGTGCCTCCTTCCCTAGAGAGGGATCCCAGCTGCTTGGCTTCCCTGCCCTCATAATTCCAGGCTACTGGCCCCGTTGTTCCAACACCAGAGCAGCCAGGTGACAATGTGCTCGCCTGGGCTATGGCTCGCAGCTTAGGGATAGGCATCGGGTGGTTATTGCCTCATTTATGATTTGTCTCTTCCCCCTCCTGTTCTCGTGATGGCCCTGCTGCAGAGCAGCCTGCCTCTTCCAGTTCTTCCTCCTGCTCCCCGTAGGAGAAGCTTCTTACTAAATGAGCTGACTTCCGCTTCCATTGTTCGCTCTTGGCTATAGGGGCGACTGATGTCGTCGAGGGTTGGCTCTCTGGTTTAGCCACAGAGTCTGTTGTGTGGCTTGGACCAGATCCACAGATCTTCTCTTCCCCTCGAGGGTGCTGAATAGTGTTGACTATTGTCAACTATTGGCCAGACCCCAGCACAGTGCAGTGAGCTGTAACTCTCTTGCATTGCCAGATTTGGGGCATGCTTTTTCCAAACATCAGCTTCTGTCATTTTTTTTAGGATTCTGTACTTGTTCAGGGGTGAAGTCCAAAACCATCGGAGATGACAATGGTGATAGGTACCGTCCCATGTCCTCCTGCACACCTTGCCAGCCATAACCATCCTGCCGTGGGGCAGACCTCTGGGTCATATTCTTGTATAGTTGTTTAACCTTAGGAAAAAAAAAAAGAAAGCACCCCCAGGAGACATAGAAATAGGAATATGCTGGTTTCAACATACCGGGGGTATTCAAAGTATTCAAGAGCTATTGTTCCTGGAGGGGAAGGGGAAGTGGAAGGAGAAGGGGAAGGTGCCATTCCTTGTCTCCTACACCGATTGGCTCTCAGAGGAGAAAAGGTAAGAAGAGTAATTGTTAATAGTTTCCAAGAGATGGTTCCCAAAGTACAAGGATGACGGCAGCGCTGAGTGTAAATACCAGATTAGGCTCACAAGCAGTGCTTTTATCATATCGTAAGCGAGAGTTACACAGTACAGCTAAATGACAAAACCAAAAGCAACCTTTAACCAGTCCCCAGAGGTGATAAACAGCAAAAGAAGGAGCACACACAGCAAGAAATGGGTTACATGAAACAGTGTGGAGAGCAAATGAATCAACATTGCTACCAGCAGCTATTAAACAAATACAATGATTATAACAAATTAAAAACAAATTTGTCCTCTCTAACACACTCTGTTCAGACCTATCATTATCTCAACTCCACGATCCCCAAGGTCTTTTGTACCTCTTCTGTGGCTTGTGTAACAGTCTTGCATTTTATGCTGTCAGTAAACAAAACGTATGGCAAAATGCCCGTCTAGGAAATGGTTTCTTTTTAATACGATTATTTATAGGTACACATGAGATAGCAGATACCAGAGCATGAGAAATGAAAAAGAAATCAGAAGAAAAAGCAGAAGGAAGATTAGCTATGTATTTCTTCCATCTTCCTGTTAAGAATTAGTAAGCAGAGACAGTAACAATGACTTCATTTCAGGACCGTCATGGCATCACGAGATGCTAGGTAGATGATAAGTAAATAAATCATGTATTTCAGACAGATTTCGTTGGTCTTTCTCAAACGCTGGGAGCAAGATCGGAAAGCAGAACACAGAAAGTGAGATTACTCCTCTGGAAAACTTACTAGTAGAAGGTTTTATAAAGCATCACATGGCTGAGACATGGGCGTACGAATCAGCCAGTACTGGGGGCATAACTGTTGGCCGTCCTAAGACAGCATCTGTTTGCCAGGGGTCAACTTATAGAAGGCATTAGGATGTGCGAGGAAAGACGACAGGTTTTTTGTGGCATCACGCATGTCTGAGCGTTGTTCATAACGAATGTGCTCTATTTCTGCGCCAGCCTGGGTGCTGTGTAGGCAGCTACGCGTGGCGTGGTATGCCACATCGTTTGCACCGGTGCACCTCAGACTTGCACGCTGGCGTGAGACCGCCCGAGCTGAGCTCTCCTGCTTCTGAAGGGGCTTGCGCCTTGGTAGCTCACAGTCGAAAGGTGAATTCCTGCCTCTGGGTGTACAGATACTCCTTGGGGTGCCAGCAGCACAAGCGAGGTGTGCTGAAAGCCAGACCGGATGCCCTGAGAGTACTTGGAGGCTACTCCACACTCCCCGTGTATCCTGCTGCAGGGGTGCGTGGGGCAAACGTAAATCTCTCCCCGCTCCCTTAGGCTCCTGTTGTTGCTGAGGCAGAGTGTTGGCTTGCTATTTAGAAAGCCTTTTTCATTAGTTCCCCCTTGGAGAGTCCTCATACCTCTCCATATTTACGAGATTCCTCATTCTTTGGGGCTTTTTATTAACCTGCAGATATTTCTCCTTTATCAGCTTCTTTCTGTTTGGTTATGCAGTCTTCAGTTCCCAGTGTAACGGACTTTGATGGACTATTTCAGCAGAACATTTTTCCAGTTTTCATGGCAGACAGACCTAGGCAACAGCTAAAAGCGTTGTTGACATTATTGAATATTCATATTTATTAGCTTTATATTGGGCAAGTGTGACAGGCTTTGGCCATGAACAGCATCCTTTGGGAGAGGTACTGTACTGCACATGATAAAAGTATCCTAAGCATATGAGACTAAGCACCAAAAGAGTGATGCTTGCTAGTTATAAACAATAGAAATTCAAATAAGAATATAATAAAATAAAAAAGAATACCAGTAAAATAACATTAGCAAGTGGAAACAACTGGTTTTACTTTTTTTTTTTTTAAATACTATCAGAATTTTCTGGCCATCAAAGAGTATTTTAAAGAGATATCAATGAAAAAGGTAACTTTTAGGATGTATACACTAGGCACTTCTTGCAAGTACATCTGGAATTTAGTTTTCTTGTAAGTTAAAATGAAGATGTTACCACTCAGGAAAAATAATATGTAAATCAAGTGCTGGATAAAAGGAATTGCCATTTCCAAGATGTCAGTGATGTTCTTGTCCCTGTGGCTAGATCAGAGAAAAGGCATTTTATTGAACTACAATCTTTTCTTCTCTAGTGACAGAGTTGGGGGAAGGCAGGCAGAAAGACTGAGTCTAGGATTTGGAGGAAATAATAATAAAATAAA
>VXAL01007218.1:81268-138991 GCA_013399475.1 Chauna torquata | reverse complement strand
TAAAATAAAATAAAATAAAATAAATAGCAGGACTTATTAGAAGGAAAGTCACCATTTCTCAGCAAGTTACAAGAACTGTTTGCTGAGGACGTACATAAGTGTCTGTGATTGTGTGTATTTGCATATACAGGAAATCTTTTATGCAGAAGGCACTTCCTGAATTACAGTGTATATATATCAGTAAAACTGAGCTGAGGAAAGTAAAGGCTTTGATGACGACGAGTATTGTGCTCTTAGACCTTGTGAAGATCCTACCTGTGGTAAGATGGTGACTTGGCCTGGTGGGAGGAAAACAGATGGGATTTTTGTCTCAGGAATTTTTATCCTTCAAAGGCATAATGGGAAAGCCCATTGTGATACTGGTGGTTAAATGGAAGGACTGTATGCTGCAGTTTTCCTCTGTAACAGTCCATTTGCATTAGGAAATCTCTCTGCATCAGTGTGTTCATCCACACTGATATGAAAAGATGCTGGTATAGGAAAACTTAATTTCAGGGTCCAGGTATCATGAAGACTGGCTCTGCTGCCAGCAGCGGGTTAATTCGGTTAGAATTTATACCCCTTTTAGCCTAAAAAGGAGGATCTGAAAAACTGCAGAGTTTTTCCCTATAGTCACTCATTGTCAACCTATCGATTCTTTTCCTGCGTGTGAACTCTGACACTGTCAGAGAGTTTGTATTTGTTTTCCAAAATATGCTTATGGAATCTCACATATATATGCGTATCTGGAATTGTGAAACCCTTGAAAATCATGGTGTGTGTTTTCTTTCTTGTTGATCATGGATGCCATGATCTATGATGTTTTTTCATTTTTCTTTCCTTGCTCTAGATATTTGGTCAAGTTTATGGTTGAAAGATCTGTCACCGTGCAGAGAGAACTGCTGTTGACAGAGAAATGAGAAAAGTTTTTCATTAATTATAATTGACTTCATCCTGCTGCTAACAATTTGAATGGCTGAGTTTTTCACAGCTCTACCAGAACAGGATAGAAAGGACTGCTGAGGAGAGATGGGCATACAGAAAAACAAATGCTTTTTTAAATTTAGGCTTACCAACTTAGGAAGGATGGCTTTGAAGTAGAAATAATGAGGAATGATGACAAAAGTGTTATCAGTGGAAAGGTGACCAAAGGCATAACAACTGAGAATATAGAGTTGTTATGAAAAAGATTGAAGCAGTACAAAAACTCAGTATAATGAGTTTGTCTGCTTAATGTTTTAGATGTCTGTATACTAGTGAAGTAGGTATGGAAACTAAATGGAAGAACGTACAAGGTTCTATTCAAAGTTGTGATTTAGGGAACATAAATGTTTTCCTGGTGGGATATTTAACCTGTTAATGAATTAGTAGAGAAAAAAGAGGAGTTGGCTCCTGAAGAAAAGGGGAAGGCAGATACATTTTTCTATGATTGTTTACCGTAGAGTCAAAGTCTAGAAAATGAAAGGAGAAAATCTCTTGAAAATCTCTTGATTGATAAAGAAGGGAGAAAAAAGCCTGAGTGCTATTATGTTGAGGACCTACCATTAAGACCACCAAACCAAGATGATAAGATGGAAAGAACATTTCTGTAAACAATTAATTGAATAATTTACCTTGAGGAGATATTATTTAACCAAAAATTTGTTGGGAAAAAAATAAATTGAACACAGGGTATCCAGGATATTTTTAGACAATGATGATATCAGGCTTTGCTACAGCAGGTGAAGGTAAGTACAAGAATTTTCCTACAGGGGTTTAAAGATTTTTAGAATGGAAGAGAGGAAGAATAGGAAAAAGCAACTTCAATAAATTCAGAGATCTGTTTGCAAAATCCTGTGAAAACAGTCTAGGAAAAAAAGGTGCTCAGGAATCTGGAAGATCATAAAAATACAGATACTTGAAATATACTGGTAGGATATCCCTATATGGAACAGTGACAATAAATATAAATTGGCTTATAGTCTTCAACGGTCTCCAAGAAGGAAGCATCAAGGAAATAACTGGAATTGTACCTAAAGATGAGTCATCTTTGACTTTTGTGCTTTTTGGAACGTCCAGAGCACAAAGATGAGAGACAAGGAGGAAGAACTGTCAAAGTTAATAAAATAGCGCTACAGTTCCTTATTGTTTATGATAGTCCCTTATTGACAGAAAGGAGGGCCGAGGAAAATCCTGGTCCCTGCAGAGAGTAATAAATTATGTCAGTGAAGATACATTTACTTAAAACGTCAACAGCAATCAAACAGCTAACAATACCACTGAGGGGTGGTGCATAAAGCTGGGATTACCACCGGCAAAACGTGTTGAGAGGTCTTACACAAGTTACCTGCGTTCAGTGGACTGTGACTTTCAGCATTAATGCTAAGCTCTTGGAGAAACGGCTGGAGCTATCTTAGAGTTATCAGTGATGTTTTAGAACTTCATGTAGTCAGATAATGGTCCAGAAGTCTAGAAAAGTAACTTTTAACAAAAAGTCAGCTAAATGACTTAAAAGAATCATACGCCAATAAGCTTAACCTCAGTTTCCTGAAAGTTCAGAGATACATAATCAAACCTGGAATATATCAAGGAAACCAAGAGAAAGAAAAAAGATTGTTACAAACACTATGTATCAAACGAACCTAGTTTCCTTTTTGAGAAGAGTAACAGCATTCAATGCTCTTGTGCCTCAAAATGAGGAATCATAGTCTACATTAAATTATTTTTAAGGAAGTGTTAAGATGGTTGGAGAACAGTACTTGGAGAGCAGTTAACAAGGTTTGTCTACTGCTATTCATTATTTTCATTAATGCGGTGGAGTTAGAGAAGGTCCAGAGGAGAGTGACTGAAGTGATCAAGGAGATGGAAGAGCTGCGTAAAAGGGAGAGACTGAAAAGGCTGGGACTCTTCAGTGTGGAGATGTGAACGTGTGTGACGTTGTGATTTTGCTCAAATCCCACAATACAGAAATGTAGGAGGACTTAATGGAGCTAGTAGGAGATCTGTTCAGAACAAAGAAGAGACCTTTTGTTTGTTTGTTTGTTTGTTTTTTCTTACCCAGCAAGTAGCAAATCTATGAGGTCAGGGAGTGTCAACAGGTTCAGAAAAGACTTAGACAAAGTCGTGGATTTTCACAGAAAGAAATCTAAAGGAAATAGGCTATTCCCTCTAGCATCTCTCGTCCAACAGTTACGTGTGCTTGTAAAGTATGAAAGGTGTAACCTGGAAATAGTAGCCAAGCTACACTCTTCCTTATCATTTCCTAAAGTCCTGTTGGAGAAAAAATACAGGATGTACTGTTGGTCTCGTGTGGTACAGCACTTCCTCCGTAGTTAGGGTAAAATGTAACAGACTTTAATTGCAGCAACAGTGATTCAGGCTTGTGAAAACCTTTTTAACGATAAGAATATGTAAGCAGTGAAATGGGTTGCCAAAGAAGTTTGGCAACCTCAACTGTTTTTGTGGTTGTAAAAGTAGATTACATAACCATCCAGAGCTATGACTTAACTGTATTAGGTCCTTAGCATAAGTGAAGGGACTAGATGACCTCTTATGATTCCTTTCTGCTTTTTTTTTTTTCCCCCCCAAGTATTTGGTGGTTCAGACTCTCATCTCATTGTCATGTTGTGTTAGACCTTTCTGGTGTAGTTTAGCGAAGAAGAGTTTTTGTATTGCAGCACATTGCTGCACAACAGTGCTGCACTGAATGACATTACTGTTACAATGCAAAGATAATGAGTCATTTCCCTGGACTTACTGTAACAGAAATGATCACGTATCAGAACTAACATTATTTTGTATCGATGTTTGTCTTGGATTAATCTATTTCAGCTTTGCTAAATGGATAACCAGGGATTTGAAATGCATGGAGAGAGTATACAAAGCTCTTCAAAAGGAAAAGAATGGCCAAAGAAAGAGGTACAAGTCAATTTCTTTTACAGTGTCATCAAAACATTATTAACAGAGTCAGTTTGAAGATTAACCCCTTATTTTGTATTATTTTTTAATATGACCTAATCCTATATTATTAAGAAGGTTCTGAAGAAAACAAAAGCTCCAAAGAGCTTCTGTTGCCAAGGTACTGAAATGTCCTATCTCCACGTGCACTTGCTAGGGTAACTCTCTGGCCCCACTTAAGTTAACATCTAAATTCTTTATCCTGTAACTACTGAACAAAGTAAGTATCTTTGGGGGATTCCCCATTGATTTTAACTGAAACAGCTGCTTAAAAGCTCAGCTCGTGGTAATGTTTATTATCTCCTCAGAGTTACACATTTGAGTACTGTTTCATTTTTTCTTTTTTTTTTCCTTTTGTTTTCTTGCCCTTGAGAAAAGTCATTCTCTGTAATTTTCCTTTTAAAGTTTTTGCTTCTTGGGATTTGAATTAATTCCATGCAGAAAGGGTTGGCATATTGCTCATAAGACATTATGTTTGTTTGCAGTCAGCGCAGTGCTGCTTCTTGGTTACAAATACACAACACTAGTGATTTCCTTACAACATAACTCATTCCACACGGTTGTGTTGGGGTTGAATGTTCTGTATTCACCATTGTTATGTAATACGTACAGCATTCTTTCTACTTTAAAAATAATTATTGAATTGGTGCCACTGCTGTGAAAAAGCTGTAAATTAAAGGTCATTGAAATCTGGAAAATGGGTATTTTGATTGCATTTAGGTCTAAAGCCTGATGAGACTGTGGTCTGAGTACTACTGTTGTAATATTTAATTGAATGCAAGCTTTAAAAAGGGTAATTCAGTAATTTAAACTGAAGAAAGGATTATTACCGAATTAAATGGGTTGGTATTTTGGGTGCTTTTCTGCTGGCAAGGGAAATTTATTTGTACAGAGCTTTCATCAAATAGATTCTTGAATAAGGTCATTTTGTTAAAATCAGCAAGTAATCTTCAAATTTTTCACTTCTGATTGCCCAGCTTAAGAAATCAGCATTCATAGCCCATTTTCAGGCACTCACCATCTGAAAATCAGTCTTTTAGATCAAGCTGTGCACCCAGAATCACTAGAGATTTAAAATCTGGGTCAGAGAATACAGTCTTTATTCATCTGAATCTGCAGCTTATAAGAAAAAATGTTAAGGGGCAGGAAACTGAAAATCCTCACCCAGGTGAAGCTTTGTCGTGCCAGAACTCCTACAGTCGCACAGCAGATGGTCATGGCTGCTTTTTTTAGTGCCCTGGCCTTCCATAAAGAATTCCTGTGCTTCTGTTTGCCCAGCTGCTTCTCCTCTTCATTCTCCTCCAGAGGCCTGAATGTCCGCAGGGGAAATTTACAGTAAAGAAATGATGCCAAGAGCAGTTAATGCGGATGGGATTTCCCCATTCCTGCCTGTCTTCTCCTCCGCCAGGGAGATGGCACAGATAGCCTTCTGTGAGATGTGAGGGAAAGCACGGGCAGCATTTCCTCTTCCGTGCCCCACAGACAACGATTGCTGTGAGCTGACGCTACGGGTCTGCAGTGCTTTGTGGTGTAGAGTATAAACAGCAATGGAAAAAAACTTCAGGTGCTGGTAAAAGCCCAGGATGGCGAGGACGTGCTTTCACTTGATGAAACAATGAAGGGACAGAAACAAGGTGATGCAACCCTATGACAGACGCCATGGGGTTTCCCCACACTGGGCTCGGTGATTTGGCTAGAAGTGTGTTTCCAAAAGGCATGTTGTTTTGGTTACAAAGGGACTATCACAAACTTTTTCCTGTGTGTTAGATTTAATAAAGCTTCTTGTTTTGTTTTGTTTTGGTGGGCTTTTTGCTGATTTCAGGACAGAAAAGGCAGCTGGTCCCTGATGAAAGTCTTTCTAGTTTGTCTGTTGGCCTGTGTTATCACCACCACAATAGGAGTGCTGACCCTGTCCTTGGTCTATGCAAACACCAGTGGCGTTATGAAAGAGATCAGCGTTAATGATGATGGTGCAACCTCCCAAAAACCAGATGAAAAAAGTGTGGATGTCAAATTCCAGTTCCTGAATCATCTGAGGAACTCAAAGGTAAACTGTTCATCTCGTGCAGTAACATTCTAGCATTGTATGTAGGAGTTTAATGAACTCTTGTCACCCAGGGTTATTTGTTTAAGTATTAGGTAACCGGTCTAAGTCTGTTATCCAGGCTTCTTTTATAATCACTGAGGAGAGACACAAACTTCCTGGCAACAGTTCGCTCCTTATCACAACAGATGTTGGAGGCGCTATGGATCTCTGGCGGGTCTCTAGGAGAGCTAAATAGCTGCTCCAACGAATTAGGCTTGCAAGAGAAGGCAACCATTTTATATGTGATTCTGAAATTGCAGAGTACGAAATTCAGAGAACCATAAATGGAAAGATCGAATCTTCATGTAACCTGAGTACCACAATAACTTTTTAGTTCTTATGACTGGATTCAAACAAATTCTTATATTGCAAGAAAGATGAATTCCATGATCTTGTATTAGTGAGCTAATATCAATTAATTTACAATGTCATGAAGCCGTAGGAATTACGCAGGTTTTGTTTAGGTGTTTTTTGGTATTTATAGAAACATGTCCTTTGAGCAAACACTAAAGACATGCTCCATCTTGTATCATTATATAAAAAACAATTTCTGATTAGTTTTAATTACAGCTTTTCAGCAAAGAGGAAAAAAGATAAATTAGGTAGTTAGGCACTTTAAACTGATGACAGCCATGTTAGATTTAACCATATATTATATTTGCAAACAAAAATGTGCTTAAGAACACAAACAAAAGTACAAACAAAAGTATTTAAGAGGATGGCAACACTTTTAATATGCCCTTCCTCAGTGCAAGATTATTCTTTCAAATAAAAATGTGTTCTAGAGGCAGTACGAACACCAGGAAGGGAATAGTTTCTAGTGCACATAGTTTGCAAGTGTAGAAATTCAGGAAAATACCTCAGGAAATTTGCTAAATCTTTTCAATCTAAAAGTTTAAGCATATATGCAACTGATTTCCTAAATCAGAGTCCAGAATGACATAAAAAGAGAAGCAGATAATTTCGTCCTCGATATCACTATTTATCTCTCATTTGTGGAAACAGTACATCATGACATCAGAAAGTGTGTGATTGTGAAAAGTGACTAAAATGCATACAGCAAGAATCCTCCCTGAGCAAAGGAACAGGTCCCATCAGTATTGCTCAGACCAAGTATTTTCTAAAATACTTTTGGATTGATTGGTCACCACGGTCCACAATTAATAAAAATATCCACTTTGACTGACTTTACAGGTACATAATTTCCCAGGTGGTGAAATTCAGTGGGCAAGATTCAGGAATGATGTAAATGAATATGAAAATGATGAAGAAATGGAATTTGGAAAAAGTATCAATAACCATCGTTCTGAAATGACTTTTGGAACCTTGCGGATCAAAGGCAAAGGGCTCCGGGTTCCCCACTGGCATTTCAATGCCAATGAACATGGCTACCTGCAACAGGTATAGCTGATTATTTCAGCTTTCCCAATTGAATCTGGAGTTTAAAGCATCACGTATATATAGAAGATGTACATATGTAAATAAAAAAATGTATATCTACAGTATACGTAACTGTTAACTGGTAATAAAAACAGAATTACCATTGATTGATATATAATATGAGTTTTCCTGCTTGAAATAATAACAACAACAACAATAATAATAACATTTACAAATGGAGATGCTTGAGATAGGCTGTTTAATGTTATTACTCACAGGACTGCCCCTGTAGCTTCCAATAAAATATAAAAATTGAGGTTAGTGGAGATTGAATACCTGCAAGTTGCAGAGTTCTATCTACTTATCCAACTGCTTATAATGATTTAAGTAATTAGGATAACCTGTTGTATCAACGCATTAAGGTTCTTAAGAAAGCTTCTGGCTCCACCCCTGTATTGATGCAGGGTAAGCATACCTAAAGCATATCTGAGAGAGTGTTGTTCAGTCTGTTTTTAAAAACCTTCGTTACAAGAGCTATTACAAAATCCAAAAATAGTTCCTCCCTTGTATCATCAAACATACCATTAGAAAGTCTGTGCTGGTACACAAATCACATTTCTGTTTATTGAAAAACAAAACAACAACCTTAATTTATCCCTGTTTATCTCAATTGGCTGTGAGGACCCTCTGATCATCTTCTTCTCTCACAATTTTTTATACTTGCAAGACTATTTTGTTCCCATACAGTCTTTCATAGACGAAATACCACTCCTTTTCCCCCCACCCCCAACAAATCTTCTTCGGAAAGGTTTGCCCTATCTCACTTTAGTGTCAAATTTCATATCTGTAAAGATAAACAAAGAAAATAAAAAAGATATATAGAAACTCACAGTGAGGAAATATTCAAGATAGCATATTTATTTGAAAACAAAATGATCTTTCTTTGGAAGTATACGTATTTATAAATATCTCAATTATTAATTGTAGTTCTCAGAATAATTGCTCAGATTTTGATCAGCATATAACTGGCCAGCTCCAGCTGGATGGAGTAAGGCATTCCACAAACATCTGGTCCTCTCTCCAGCTGGTTTTGGCCAAAGACGACTCCTTAATAGCTGTTCACAGCCTCTTTCACAGACTCGCAGACCGGCTGGGTGGGCAGGCGCCCCCAGGTCCCTGGGGCCCCCCCCTGCCCCAGCAGGGCCGCCCCGAGCAGGGTGCCCAGCACCACCTCCAGGCGGCTGCTGGAGATCCCCAGGGAGGAGACCCCAGCCCCTCTCTGGGCAGCCCGTGCCAGGGCCCCGGCACCCGCCCGGCACAGAAGTGCTGCCCAGTCTTTAGACGGAACAATAATAATTTTGTTAATAAGAAATGGTCTAAGTACAAGCAATGTGTATGTCACTTGTCCTTTAAACCTCCTAAAATATTGTCACTTAAAATGCTATTCTGGATTTAATTTCAAAAAGGCTTGCTAGAGAGTGCATCAGGATCTGTTTTCTCCTAGCAGCATAGTTGAATGATTGATTTGCCACATATGGGTTAAATGAGAAAACTTTCATTATAATTGTTAAATTCTGATTATGTTACAGGGCACTGCCTGGATTGGAGTAATTGGTGCAGATGGCAGCGGGGTTACCACGTACAACGTCACAGCCGGCCAAGTGATCTTCTTTCCGAGAAACACTGTGCATTGGATAAAGAACGTAGGAACAGAAGACTGTGTGTTCTTACTGTTTTTTACAACACATGAAGAACTTCAGACCCTGGATGTAGATGATGCATTTTTCTCTACCCCAGAGGATATAGCAGCAAAAGCGTTAAAGGTCGGTATGATAGGATAACCAGCCTCTACCTAATCTTCTTGACGTTGGCATGGCAGTCTTTTTTGGAGAGGATTCTTCCTACCTCAGCTGGTCTCTTCAGTTCCACTGGTGTGGAAGGATGTGCACTTGTCCTTTGTTCAACACTGTGCCACCGAGTGTTCCTTTATACACAGGGAGAAATAAATGATGATGCACTCTCCAAGAAACTTTTTTTCCTCCACTTTTCACATTTCTTCACAGTTCATGGAGGAGCCTCCACAT
Source organism: Chauna torquata (assembly GCA_013399475.1). Taxonomy (NCBI): domain Eukaryota; kingdom Metazoa; phylum Chordata; class Aves; order Anseriformes; family Anhimidae; genus Chauna; species Chauna torquata. The sequence goes on along the minus strand of VXAL01007218.1, from coordinate 129,526 downwards.
TTCCAAAGATGGAAGGGAAAATCACATACTGAAGCCCAAAGCTAATTTCCCAATAGCCCCTTGGTGAATTTTGTGGTATAAGAATGCCTCATAAGAAACTATAGAGAAGTCCATCTCCTTGTTAAAATGGAGCTAATTTGAACTAACTAGTTGGCAGTGTTCCTTCAACAAGAAAACAGCCTCGGAGCTTCTGCTGAGTCTGAGGAATCTGCATGCTCAAACCACAAAATTGTGACAGATCTTCCCACCCTGAAACAATTAGAAGGGAGATGGACTGTTACTCTTCTGCTCCAAATCTCTGTGGCAACTGAGAAGGAAGGTCAGAGCAAAGGAGCAAAATAAAGTATTGACAGGGCTAGGCAGTTAAGGAGATGAGGTATGTCCACAGGGTAGAATTTGTCTACCACCCGCTAATAAGATTGCATATTTGAAGAAGTAAAATTTTAGTTCTGCAGTTTGCTTTGTGTATCTGTCAACTTAATATGCATTTTGTGTTCTGCAGCCACAAGGTGGAGTTAACTTCATCAGAACATTCAAGAAACAAGTGGAAGATCAAGCAATTAACCTCCCACCAAACTTGGATGAGCTGGTAAAAAGTGCCGAATACGTGCAGTCTCCGGACAACCTTGTATGGCAGTACTTCTACAATCTCAAAGGTATACATCTAAGAACTTTGTATGTAAGAGTTCTCTGTGTTTATAGAGGGGGAGAGGAGGGGATCTGTAATCGTTTCATTGAAATGTGAGTTAAAAGGTATGTAGAGAAGCAATAATTTAAGGAGATCAAAAGAATGGGAAATTATTACACTTCTGTTAAATGACCCTCTGTACAGCCTGGATCTAGTGATTACCAGGGAGCACCTAATAAACACAGATGGCAAAACTTAGTTCCAAGTAGCACAGTCTGTTCAAGAAGCTATAAAAATCAAATATATGTCCATAACTCTACACACAACTGGAGCAGATCATGAGAAATAGATGTGTGATAAAGATCTTTGCACTTCTGCCAAAACTTTCTTCTGCATTAGCAGTACTTTACAAATATTTGTGACACACAATCATAAAGTTAACGTGTTAATATACTGGAAGATAGTACGTTCTTTAAGTGTGTTGTTATTGATAGCAATTTGGGATGGAAAAGTTCTAGTCTGAGGTTTCCATTACGGTGATCTAATTATACAAACATACAATAAAGGAGATTGCATAGTGTCTGGTGCATGACAGATAGATAAGCTAAATGGGCTTTCTTTTTTGTTCCAGAGGCTCATAAGATTCAAGTTTAGTATGTATTAATGACTTGAAATTTGCCTATACACCAACAATGTTAACCAAGCCTTTCTGGAAATGCTCATTTAGCTGTCTTTGTTTTCAGAGTCCACAGAACATCATTTTCCAGGAGGAATCTTCCAATGGGCTCGCTACCGCAGAAATAACACTGGGCTGAATGAAACAGAGAAAATTTTTAGTGAGTCACTGAACAAGGTATGTGCTTTCAGTTGGATACTGTAGCTACCTAAAAATAATGCATAGAATGCAATTTGCGTGAGTTCATCACTGCTTTGTCATGTATAACAGGCATATAGCAAACCTGGATGGTTTTCTGAATATTTCTGTTCTGCTTTTCAGCACGAAAATACCCTCACCTTAGCAACTCTCAGGATATTCAGCAATGAACTGGGGCAGCCTCATTTCCACTTCAATGCTAATGAGATGGGTTATGTCATTAGCGGCTGCGGACAGGTAACTTGTTACATCAGTGAGGGGCGAGTCAGCAGAATTTTGGCTGTATAACAATTATAGATCTAATAACCGATTCCCATCCCTGATTATTAATAATATTCCAGTTAGTAATATTTCAAAACTTTCAGTGTCCACACATTCTTTCTCCACACAAAATTTTCATCTCAGTTACATTTGTGGAAGCCTGTCTAGTCAAAGTGGAGCTGTACAAACAGCAGAATTTGTCCTTGTTAAGTTATTCAGAGATATCTATACATGCTCACAAAAAGATTTCCAACTCTCCTGAATACTAGGAATAGAAAGTAGTAATAATAAAAAAAAAACAATGCTTTTGATTTAGCACCTCTGAGGAACAGATAAATAGAGAAAACTTACTAGAGTACAGGATTTTGTTTGTTTTTCACTCAGAGCAAGTCTGAAGCACAAACGCAACTGAGACAAAATGATGGGACTCCATAGCGCAAGGAGTTACCATGCTGGTACTTGGGAGTTTGCCTTGGACCACTCAACCTTTCTGGAGTCTCAGTGAAAGCACCGATGCTGCACTAGTTGATTTCAGCACAGTGTTAGGACCGTCACTGTATTTATCCAATAACAGCACACTGAATATAGCTGGTGAATACTGCTGCTTTGCTTGCAATAGGTTGGAGTTATTACCTCATCTGGAGCTACCGCCAGCTTCAACATCGGCATTGGAGATGTTATATTTTTCCCTGTTGGAACACAACACTACATCAAAAGCATATGCGATGAAGATTTGCTTTTGATTCTAGCCTACAGTACAGGCAACCAGGTGAGAACAATTCATATGGGCAGGAGGAGTAAGAGACGTTCAACTGTACTTACTCTTATGCTTTACTTAGATGCACTTGGTGCACACCCTTCAAAAGAAATTTTAAGAATGTGTCAAGTACACTGACATTGAAAATTCCTTCCTGGTGTGAGTGGTTGGCATGCAACACCTATCAAAACTCCGTACTCGGGAAGAGGAGGTGGGGAAGACAAAGAAAAGGTCTGTGGTAGGGCGTGACATGCTCCTGCGTGCAAGAGATGGAATTCAGATCATGTTTGTGCATGAGGCACTGCTGGTGTTGAAGAGGCAGAGCTTGTCCATGGGTGAACTATGCAGGCTGAGGGTATTTGCAAGCTGAACATCCGCAAAGAGAAGAGATCTTCACAAGACTTGAGCAGGTCTATATCCTAGGATCCCAAGCAAGGTTGTATTTATCTAACATAAGTATCCAGTGATTGACAGCCCAGTGTAAGGCTTATTGTTAGTTATATCCTTTTACAGTCATTCGTTTTCATCTTGCATTTGAGACGCGCTTTAATATTCCATATAATTAATCTTGCAAAAATGACCAGGTAGCTATGATTACTCTTTTAAAAATACTGTTTTTTTTCTTATAGCTGGAAACTCTTCGTATGAATGACTACTTCCACGCAACAGCAGATCATATTCTTGCTCAGCTTTTTTTCAAGGAACAGGATGAGTTTAAGAAGTTCCCAAAGGCTTCTAAAAAGTGAGGCCAGTAACCTGTCTCAACAGTTAATGGCTCCAAGGATTTTTTCACAATTGCTGTATTTCCAGCAGTATGTTCCAATACCTTTCCTGCTGTTTATCCAGAAGAGATGTTCAGAAAACAGAAGAATAAGGGTTATTAATTTAAATTTTTTTCTATTTGTATTTTTATTATGTATTATTTATAGTGCAATGTAATAAGATTGCATATTAAATTGACTTCTACCTCTGCAGTTACCTTTTGCTCTGTGTATAACCCATTATCCCACTTTATCTCTTCCCTCACGCTACTGAAGTTGACATTGATTTTCTGTCACGTAGACAGCGCTTTATCTACCAGCATCTGTACACAAATACAGTGCATTTACACAGTTCCGTCTGCCCCCCAACCAGGCACTGTTATACGTACCGCATCTAGAAGTGACGGCAGGAGCCAGCTCATTGTGCGTTCAGACCATGATCACTTTCCCTCCACTATCTGCAGCCCCCTCAGTACAGCTCTGTGTTAGAATTTAAGACAACCAGCTTATTTTCCTCACTCTGCCAACAAACTACTACCTAAGGAAAACATTTGAGGATAGATTCTTAGCAGAAACATAGACTCCATGGCAGCTGGGCTGTGTGCTAGACAGCCATACTTCCCACACAAAAGCTGGGAGAGTTAGGCCCCCAGAAAATAGGCCAAAAAGGAGCAAGGGTGATTTTCCAGACTGGCATTTATGCCTTGTCTCAGGTTCCCTTTCCATCTGTAAATATTTAAGTAATTACAGCCAATCAGATGGCTGCAACAGGGAGACACAGCCATCGTTCTCCATTTCCTGCGGTTTAGGTGTGTTTTTTTTTTTTTTTTAGGGACATGATCACTGACTCAGGAAATACTTGCTTAGTTCATGGGGTTTAAATCAAATCAGGATCAAGGTGGTTTGCTAATTTATCGTCAACACATAATAAACAAGGATTCAGTGAAGTGTACAGTTGGGATTCAATTTCATTTCTTTATGTTAAAAGTCTCTTGATAATCCCCCGGCTACACTTTAATCCAGCTGAAGGTCATCTTCCTCTTTAGTTTCATCAGCCTGGAGTACTCCACTTGCAAACACTGCCATGCTTTCCCCATGATGAGGCCCCCAAACGCTCTGAGTCATGCTGCACCTAAGGAGAGGAAGACCTGGCTTATTATTACAGCACTAAGTGGTTTCAGCTGTTAGGAGAGCAACAGGCTCTGCTCATTAAGAAAATGTTATTCAGGTGCCACAAATCAATCCACCCAGGGCTCTGGTTTAAAGCAACTCAGCTGAAAAATATAAGGTTTAGATGCTGCATGCTTGTTTCTCAGTTAAGCTGCTCCTCCGGAGACTGCGATACTTTCAGCGGGTAGGGGAGATGCTTTTCTTGGCAGATGGGGAAACGTAGCTCCCTGAGGAGCAGGGAAGTGGCTTCTGCCCTGCTGTTGTTGTGTTCCTTTGCTGCGCTGGGACTAACAAGCTGAAAGCGGAGGTCTCTTATCACAATGGCTCTGGTGTCTGTCCTATGCCCACACAAGCCCTGCAGTCCCAAGGCATGGTGTTTAGAGGCTTGGTTTCAGTCTGTCTTCTCAGTCACGTGCCCCTGGGGCTGGGTTTGACCAGCTGTTGGAGAGGTTTGGCTGCCTGTTGGTGTTACTCCATGTTGTGTGTGGCTATAAGCTACTCCTTAAAATGTATGCTGATAGATTCAGGCTCTTTGCTTGGGTGGATGTTACTATTCCCAATGTAGAGCACGACTGTGACTCTCAATAGAAGAGGGTGATTGTGTTAGTTACAAAAGAAATATCTAAGTGTTGAAAGTCCAGGTTTTTTTACTTTGTGTTTTACAAGCTGATCTTCGTAAATTTGCAAATCCTGGAAGGCCTCGGAAGAGTGAGATTGGTGTGAGTGTGCCACATAAGCAAACCGATGGAAGTGCTTACTTAGAACATCTCATCAACTTATTTAGCCCCACTAACTACCTCATTAAGAAATGCAAGTAGTGTGGTTCAGGTGTCAACGCTTCTGTAGGTATGCATCTGGAGCCCTGTGGGAAATTTGGTTCTCTACCGATCTGTTCCTATCTGGATGTGAGCCTCTTACTCAACCTCCTTCACTTTGTGCCTGTCTGCTAGAAATGCCATGCTCTGCAAGTACAGTGAATGCTCCCTGGAGAATCTCTTGGAAGGACTATGAAGTGAAATGCATTGCAGTCATTTATCATGCTGTAATGAAATGATCATTGCCTTGCATGTCCAAATCCATCGGGTTAACAGCCTGTGAAATGCATTTTCCAGAAGTGATTACTGCCCAGTCAGCTGCTGTAGCTGTGTCCATGTGCTTTGCAGGCAGACTGGCATTGATGAATGCTATATTTTTGTTTGTTTGTTTTACAAAATAATTAACACGTTTTCAGCCTTATTTTCAATTTTGATTAAGTTTTGGTCTACTAATTGCAGACCAATCCTCCAGCTGAGTGAGGTGCTTTTTGCTGTAAGCATATGTATAGGTGGACTAACTTCAGTAGCTGTTCTACTGATGTAAAGATTAAAAAAGAATTAAAATTAGTGCAAGTACTGATAACCCAGCTGTCTTCGCCATAGCTGCTTTAGATATCAGTCAGTCAAACTTTGGGTTGGCATCAAACCAATTTTCAGCTGACTGTGGTGGGATTTAATGCAGTGTTGAATTACACTTCTTGTCCTCTCTCTTGGAATGGGAATGCAAACAAATGGTCGGAGCAGAAGTGTCAGATCCCTGTTTTGTGTTAAGCTGCATAAACCAGTGAATGTTCATTAATGTTGAGCCAGGAACCTTCTCTAAAGGCTTCATAAAGATCCAGATGCCTTCTAGCTTTGTCCTGCTGTTAGGGTCTGAAACTGCTGCTTGTACAATATTTGAAATGTAAATGCAAGCCGTGTTCTTGGGTGCTAAGAGAGAAGAGCTCAATGAGATGCTGTTGAGATGCATATCTGAGGTTATAAGGCAGCTCTGTCTGACAGAATATGTGGCTGTTGCTGTGTGCTGTGCTGACAGCTGGCCAACGCTGTGCTATAATTCTTGTTATTGTTCCAGGCTATGAATATTACAGTTTTGCAGATAATGCTTGGCCAGTAAGAGTGATGTATTCAGTAAGTGCTGGAATATACTGTCCTCTTCTGCTTTCTCTTCTTTCGCTCTGATTAGCAAATTAACAAGATTTTCACCCCACCCCCAAGTACTACAGGCCTGAGATTATTTGTCTAAGATGTAACAAGGTCTGATTCCTAAATATGAGATTTTCCCCCAAAATCTCCTTCATCTTTTCCAGGTCTTTTTCCTATTTACCCAGAGAACAATCAGATATCATTCAAAAAAATTTTCCAGCCATGGCGATGAGTTCTTGAATTGACATGGTAGAGCTGTGTCTGAAATGCATCTAACCATCTGTGTGAGCTTTGTCAAAAGAGATTAGGACCAAGCTTCCTAGTTCAGCTCTGAAGAATGAAAGGGTTGAAAATAACAGGAACTGCAGAGGTTCACAAGACTGTCTGTCTCTGATACAGGGAGCTTCTCGCATTTGGTTCTGCTTTCTGTTAACTCTTAACTCATGTTTGTCTAAGGGATTTGCTTTAGGTCAACAAAAAGATACACAGACAGAGAATTCTGCTCAGTCTTTTAGTTTCAGTGCCTACTTCTCGTTTGTGGCACTGCTTTGCCACTTGTCCATCAGGACATGTTCTGCATGTAAGGAGCAATGGCCGGGTGCCACGAGAGCATCCTGTGCTGGGCTGGACACGGGTGCTAGAGACGTGCTCGCTGCAAAGGGGAAAACACCGTGAGCTTGCTGAGAACATGGGCTAGTCTGGGATCTCAAATACAGCTACGTAATGCACTTGCAGCCTAAATTCTACTTGTATTGCAAGACCAAAACCCAGAGAGATGTTTTAGTAACTGAGAGAATGGGAACTTGACAATTCTGGCTTTCTCAAAATATTCCTACAGGGTAATTCACTTGAAACAAGAGGTGTTATTCAGTGCAACAATAAGTCCATCCTTAGATGTTCTCTGAAAATGATGGCTAAAGCATTGATTGAAACAGCAATACTTAAAGAATAAAGGCTCTGTTGTCCTGCTCCTACCACCATAAGAAATAAGAAATATTATTTGCCATAATTCATATATGGAAACTGTATAGGTATACTAAATAGAATGGGTCTTGTCATGTTCGGGTAATTATAATCAGAAGCACTAATACAAAGGGGGTGACACTTTTTAAATACTAAACGTATGAAATCTCATGGGACTTCTTAGCAGCGTGCAGTTACTGCAAGGGTTTGCAGTATGCATTTGAGAGAAATGTGTAATGTTTTCCAGTGGCTGAAATCAGCCTCGTGTTGGGGAAGATGCACAATGTCAGAAGTCCTGAAAACAGTGGGCGGTGTTGTCTAGGCCGAGTCTAGAGATTCAAGCAGATTGCTAGGCCTGTGCATATGAGTGAAACTCTTTACTTATTCAGTAGTAGTAGTAGTAGTCTGGTGGCTCATTTAAGAGACAAATCCAACATGATTACCCATTATGAGCTCTAAGCAATCCTAAGGGCAGGGTCCGGAAAAGCACTTGCATGGCAAATGCCGAAAAGAGTCAGTGTGGTTTGGACCTGGCAGGGAGAACTTTTCACACTGGGGACCGCTGCTGTGATGCATGGAGGCACAGGCAGCCTGAGGATGCTCTCTTGAGAGCTGGAGTCCAGGGCAGGGTGGGTGCCGCAGGGCTTGCCTCTCGCTCTGCTGATGCAAAGACACGGTGCTGCCAGGTGCTGTTTGCTCGTCCTGCCTGCCTGCTGGAGCCAGAGTTTGGGACCCCCTAGGTGAGGCTGTGAGCCAAAGAATGACAAAAGCTTTGGCCCCTGGGGTGCTGAATCCCTGCTCTCATAGGCAGCAGCAAGGGAAAATGTTTCGGGAGCTGCTGTTCCTTCTGAGTTGTCGCTGGAGGGAGGTGAGGTGGAAACAGCCATGCACAGACTTAGTGTCTGACAGGACTCCTCGGAGCATCACTGTGGTCTTTGCTGGAGAGGTCTCATGCTCTAAACCACAACTGTCCCAGTTATTCTGGTGACAAATACTGGCAAGTCTGTAGTTACAACCTTTCTGCCCCTTCATTTCCACTACAGCAAAAACCAGAAAAGGTGAAATCAAGTCTTCTGAAATGCTCAGGGTTGCTGCGCTGCACAGACACCTCTGCCTTTGATCTGACAGCTTAAAATCTGCCAGCAGGCGATGACACCAGTTCCCTGACTCAGGGGCTGGCAGGTGCTGGGGTCACCAGGGAGAGAAGCCTGAGGCTGATTCGCATCCTTATTTCAGGGCTGTTGGCTGTCCTCCGCAAAAACACAGCCCAGTGCATCTGGGTTCACTTTCAGTTTCCCCAAATGTAATCCGTTTCCTCAAACCTCGCCCTCGCCTTCTGCATTTCTGCTAGTTTTTGCTTCAGCACAAATCAGCTTGTGCTGAGGAGAGAGGAGCCCTGCAGCACGCGGGCAGCAGTAAGGAAACTGCTGTGCAGCCCGTGCTCTGCAATGAGACCCTGGTCGCTGGTGGGGGCTCCCTGCGGGAGTAGAGGCGGCTGCTGAAAACATCCACCTCTAAATCTTCTACTTTAATAGTTTTTCCAAAAGAAATGCAGCAGGTGCCCAAAGGAAATAACTGGACGCAGAGGTTTTTATGCCATATGCCATGCATTCACTGCAAGTCTTGCATCTTTTTGTGCACAAAACTGTTTCAACAGCTACGGCTCTTCGTAGAGGCAGAACCCAGAAAGCTGCATTCGGTGCCCGCATGCCGTCAGTGCCTGTTTGCCTCGGGTGCCCCCTCCCTGCCCTGTGCGTGGGGTCAGGACACCACGCTCGCCAGGCTGGCTTTGCAGCCATCCGTCTTGCCGGCTGTAGGTGATGCTCCTTCACTGCTTGATGTCACCGCTCTGATCAAGCATTACTGTGCTGGGGCAGGCACCAGCCCTGGGTTTGGGGGATGCTCCCCACGCCAGCCTGGCTCTCTGTCCCCTTGCAGCGATGCCCGGGTGTGGGGACACGCCTGTGTCCCCAGCGGAGAGTGTGACGCTCCCCACAGCCTCCCTGAGGTGACAGCTGTCCCTGGCATGGCTGGGACGCCTGCTGAGCCAGCGCACGGCTGTCCCAGAGACAGGGCTCGTGGCTTTCTGTGGGCAGCCTAGAGCCGAGATTTGGAGGGCTTGGTATCCGGGCTGCCTCCACTTCCCCCTTTGGGTAAATCCCCTTTCCCACCCCATCTCCCTCCTGAGCCGTCCCGCTGGGGTTTTACAGCAGGGCATGCAGTAGCACTGCTGCAAGAGGCTGTCATAAACCAGGGAGTATTTTCTCCATTCCTGGCCTGCTTCCATGTGCTGCCATCACAGGCATGGGTGGTTTATAGCCCCACAGAGCTGCGCTTGTGATGGAGTTTGATGACCAGTGTCCTCGCACAGAAAACCAGTGTCCTCACACAGAAAATTATTTGTGTACTTTAGGTGATGGTGAGGGATCAGCACAGGACTACCTGTTTTTTTTTTTTTCCAGGCTTGTTGGCTCCACCAGCCATGCGTGGCTCAGTGCCATTGCTCCCTGCTGGGCAAGCAAGAGCTTCTGCTTGCAGGTGGTACCTGCTGAGGCTGCAAAGCCTCTGAAAGGCAAGATGCGTGGTCTGGAAAGCATTCAGGGAGCACTTCTCAGCCCCTGGGGATGGGGGCCTTCCCACTGGGGCTTCATGAGCCCCCTAGACCCCCACGCTGTCACTCGCACTTAGCAGGGACGAGCGCTGGTGGCAGAACGCAACAGAGGCAAAGCTTAGGAACCTGTAGCAACATAATTAAAAACAAAAATCAACCAGAGAATCAAAAGAAGAACAAAACACCACTCCTAAATCTCTTGACTTTTTTTACTTAAAGTTTCAGAGTTCATGTGTATTCACACAGCTGTGCTGTTGGCCCCCTTTGTGCATGTTTTCTGATGTTTAGCACCTAAGTAGCCTCCTCTTACTCATGTTGCTCTTACAACAAGCAGCCTGCAGTGTTCTGCGCGGTGCTGATCTTCTGAGCCTGCACCACAGTACGTGAACATGCACCCATGCAATCATCTACAACACTGCCGAGATCCCACCAGCTAAAATGCCACAACAGCCTGGTAGGATCTTGGGAGGTCTTGATGTATGATGATTTAATAACTAATCCTGCTCTGTAAATCTTGGTCCTGCACCTTCCTCCTTGTGTCAACAAGCTGTGATGGCACAGGTGCGTTTTACAACCAAAGGAAACTTCCTGCACTTTATCATGTGTTCTGATCACAGTCAGGTACAAAATGCTTGGAAATTATCTTTGTCTAAAGGTACAAGCAGAGCCATATGGGAAACCCAGCCCACACCTGAGTAACCTGCACAGCAACAAGTCTTCCGAGAAGCTGCACTGTGTCTTTTGAAGGAAAGCCAACATTTCTGGGTTCAAGTTAATTTTTGATAGCTGCTTTGCTGTTAATAATTGTGAAATCAAGGTAAGCTATGATACTGCTAATTACAGGGGGTGATAAATCCCTTTAAGCCAGGGTTATCCATTTCCCTGGGTCCCTTGTGGGTTTGTTGGCTGCCATCAGCTTAGGCAGTCGGGGATGCTTGAGGTGAGTGAAGCCGGAGTGGGGCTGCCCCTGCCAGCAGCCTTATGGAGGAGATGGGTTTCCACAGACAGGAAAGGCAGCGCTGCGCAGTGCTTTTTAGGGCAGCAGCGTTGGTGGGATGCGCGGACCCCTGTCTGAAGCAAACGTCTTGGCGTAGGCTTGCAAGGGAGCCAAAGTGCAGTTTTTTGGGGTGTTACCCGAGCTGCCCCTGCTTTTGCAGGGATGTCTGGCATCTGCTGTGGCACGTTGGCGATGGCGGTAGTGTTTTAAATGCCCAGAAATGGTCATGCTTGAATAAGCGCATGCTCCATTTGTTAAGGACTGCAAGTGCCTCTGGTTTGCAGCGGGGCCTCGGAGCCTCCCCAGCCGGGAGCGGGGCTGCCAGCGGTGCCTCGGTGACATCCAGAGGAACGCTGGGCATCTCCCCGCGGGGATGAGCTGGGCGGCTGAGCACAGCTGCAGAGTACACACCGGAGTTTAATGGAAGGGTTTTACCTTAATTGCCTGCCCCAAACGATTTAGGGGTGCTGCTTATTTCCCTCTCCTATCGAGCAGGAACGTAACAAATCCAGTGTCGGCATGTATATGGGCCAACGTCTGACGGTGTAATCAGACACACGGGCTTGCTTGCTAGCAAAACCTGTGTTTGTGTGTTCAGTTTGGAAATAATACAGAGATTAATAAGCAATAAACTTGACTGATTTATAGGAGAATAGGGAATGGGAGCATCTCTACGGACTATATCTCTGTTCAGCCTCACACGCAGGATGCCAAGGTGCTCCTGCAGCCATCTGCCACCCTGGTTTGTCACCATGTGTCCCCTCCACTGCCCCCGTGTCCCCACACAGGCCCAAACTGTTCCTCAGGAGCACCAGCTGTTCATACACACATCCTCCTTTTTGCTAAACTTTATCCAGCAAATGTTGCTTATTCTGCAGAAAGCCCAAACTTGTTAGCAAGACCTTGATTTCTTTCTAGCTCCCTCAGCTGTGCTGACCTATATTTATCACAGTGGACCCTATAAAAACCCTCTTAACTGGTGTGTTTTTCAGGATATATGTGCATGCGTGTGTGTGTGTATATATATGAATATAAAAACATAACACCTGGATTGTATACAAAAAAAATCCATCTGTTTTTACCAGTTCAGAAACAAGCTGTTTATATTTTCTGAATGGAAAGAGGATGTTCAAGTCCTACCACCAAATGAACCTTGCAGGGAAGCTCTCTTGAAGAAGATGGAAGTTTCACTCAGTGCCTGCTCTCCGACTGGCAATGATTTTCTTAGCGAACAAACAGTAAGCAAACCTCTCTGTATATTTTCTCCTACAGGAATATGGTACCATTTTTCTCAATAGAGGTGAAACCCGGGCAATTTTTATTTCATATTTATTGCTCCAGGATGGTAAATGGCAAAAATAATATTATTGCAAAAACATTCTTTAATCGCTTTTTCTTTCATACCACCCCAAGATCGGGGTGAATAGCACAAAGAAGACTTGAACATGAGGCTGTTGTATTGGTGCTGTGCACCCACCCCAAGTTTTGGCAACCTCCTAAGCCTGCGTGGTACCCCATGGTGCTGTGACCCTGTGTGGAGACCGGTCACCAGGGAAGGGCTCTTCTCCAGCTGCTCTGGGCTTGACTTTCAGGACATCTACCATGAGAAGGGCTGCACCTTTCATTGCAGGTAACCCGCATAACAACATAAGCAGTGGCCTTGCGACCTTTCCGTTCCCCTCTGACGACAGGAATGACACACTGATGTTGACCGGGTGAGCCGCCCGTTCTGCTTTGTGCTGCTGCCACAGCCTGTGGTCCCAGGAGAAGGTTGCCCCCAGGCAGCTCCTCGGCCGCCGTGCTGCAGGGACTGGCTGTCAGCTGTGGAAGACACTCACTTTGCTCATTTTGCACTTTTCTGGCTCACTGTAATCACCTCTGTTTGCTGGCAGCGTGCAGGTGGCGTTTGCCTTGCGTGGGGGGCCACTAAAGCTGGTACATGGCAAAAAAAGAAAAGTGAACTTGCCATAATAAGAGGAAAAAAGGGTTTTGCCCAAAGCAGCTCTGACAGGAGGTGACCCCAAGTGAGAGACCCAGTGATGGTGAGGTCCATCCCCCTAGGGAACTCTTTCCTTGACGTTAATTACAAAGAACACAGCTGGTCATGGGGCAGTGCTGCCAGGCTGGGAGAGGGCTGAGGTCATTTGCTGCTCCAGGTTTCATGCTGCTCATGGAGTTTTGGGAACACTGATATCTGTATCTGTGCCACAGAACACTGGGAGAAAAATACTAAACTCTCTGTATTGGCATGTTCTAAAAATTACAATAATATAAGCTCAGGGAAAGAAGCCTCTTCTGCCCATTGCTGCTGGAATGGGAGAGGCACGGTAGCGTTGGGACAAATACAGCAGGCTCTTACAGGGAAGAATTATGCCATAAACCACAGGAAAGCACGAGGGAACCCTCGTGATGCTCCCACTCCTCCCCAGCGCTGTCCTATGCAGCAGGGGTGGATGGTTTGCGTGTGCCTGCTGGGGTGGCTCGAGCCGCATCGTGCCCAGCTGTGAGGCAGAGCTGTTGCTGGCCGGTACGCTGGGGAAGGGGGAGATGCTTTTGTGCCTTTGGGAATGGAGCTGTAAGCAAGAGTGTCTGGGGGCTTAGTTCCTGGGGAAAAAAAAAGTAATTTGGGATAAAAAGGAGAGATTTCAACTGGAAATCAAACTTTTCCCTTTGAAAATACCATGTCTGTATCTCATGGGTGGGCAGTGCTGTGGGCAGGGGCTGAGCTGCTGCTCCCCCAGGTGGGAGCCTCGGGGTTCAGAGGCTTCTCTGAGGCGGCTGCGATGCCGGGGAAGAGCAGGCGCTTGTTCTGCAGTCCGCACCCGCACAGAGGTGCGAGGGCTGCCCCAGGGCCCTCCGCGCCGGTCCCTCCCCGGAGCGGTGAGCAGCACTCCGCAGCCCCTCTCCTGTACCGGGGGTGACTCGGTCACCTTGGGAAAATGCATTTTAACCAGAGGTGTGCACCAGGAGCACTTTGCAATCAGGCCTTGACGCAGGGACTCGAACGCCACCGACCTGCCCCGCGCTGTTCCTGGAGCCGTGCGTTGCTGTCACAGGTTGGTCGGGTGGTTCTGCACGCAGCTGATGGCGCTGGGGCTGCGTTCGAAAAGGAACTCGGAGCTGCAGCACCTGGTGCCAGGGTAGTCATGGGGAGTCAGTGGGTGCGTGTGGAACGCGTGAGTCATGGGCCCCTGGGGCTGGGGAGCTGATTCTCATTGCATTCAGTGGGAGGCTTCCTCTTGACTCAACAGAGGCTGGATCAGGTCACGAGAAAGCAAAAGCAGTGGGAAACAGGGTATTTCTCATCCCTACCCAGCAGATGCTTGCAGCAGGTGCTTAACTGCCTCTAAAAGCCCCTGCCAGAGCAGGCAGCATCCCTCACCCTCCCCTGTGGTGCGTTTTGGGGTTGTTTCCTTTGATATTGTGTTGTAAAGGGAAGGCCACCCCCAAATGGAGGGCTGGCCCAGGGGTGAGCACCCCCCTTGCGCAGGCTGGTGCTGGGCCCCCTTTTCCTGTGGTGCCGTGGAGCAAAGCCTGACTCCCTGGGCACGTGGTGACCACACGCGACCTGCCTCGCTTCCTGTGTGAGGAACAACAGCCCAGTGCTGGATTTGCATCTTGCTAGTCACAAACCTCCTGTTTCATGCTGCAGCATCTGTCCCCTAAATCTGTCACCGTCACTGGTAGCTGTAAGGGAGCAGTCGTTGGGAGGGTGGCTTCACAAGAGGCGTAACTGGGCAAAAACACTGGGCTGGCTTTTGGCAGGGAACACGGTGATGCTTTGCTGGGGCCTGACTACTGACTGCCTAGTTTATGTCCCTGGCCTGGTTTCCTTTCCTTGTCTGTTCTTCATTTCTCCTCCCTGCCCTCAGCCCCGTCCCTGCCCCGAGCCCACTTTTCTCCATCCCTGGTGTGCGAGGTTGCAGCTGTTTGTACTCGGGGCAGTCTCACCCTGTGGGTGCCACGCACTGTTCCTCTCCTGCTTCAGGTCCCTAAGAACAAAAAGTAAAACAAACCCAATTCTTTCCACGCCAACAATTCTGTTGCTGCCTGGCTGTCCACGACCATGCTTAAGTCTTTCTCATCAGCCTGGGGGTGCTGCCGGGAGGTCTGTCTCAGCTCGCTCTGCGAGCGGCTCAGCCAAGACTTGCAGGAACGTGGTGTGGGCGCACGTGGTCAGCGAGAGTCTTGAGCTCGCTCCAGTGTGCAAGAAATGTGTATTTTTGTATTTCCTGACCTTTGTTTGATGGGATGCTTCACTAGCGGGGCTTCGCTTGTGTGCGTAAGAGATGCAGTGCTATTGTCTGCGTTTCAGTTTTGGTCTTAGGTGAAATTCTGCCTGAGGCTCATCATAAAAACCACACGGACCTTGTTCTAGGTGAGATCTTTCTTGGTGTCACCTGCTGCTTTCCTGGGAAAGCAGGCGAGTGGAGGCAGCACTGGGGCTGGCCAGGCTGCCCAAAATCCCAGCTCCTCCCTTGCCCTGCTGAATAGCGCTTCCAGCCTCCGGCAGGAAGGGCGAGTCAATGGGAGGAACCCCGCGGGTGGCAGCAGCACCGAAACGCAAGGAAAGGCTGCAAGCAAATGATGATCACATGAGCATACGTCACGGAAATGCCACAATTAAGAGTGGATGTTAACATTAGTTTGTCTCTGCAGTAAGCAAGTTGAAAGTTTGGAATTTTTATTCACTCTAGATCAAAGACAAAGTGTTGAAATAATGTGTTTCTGGGAAGAAATTTACTATTTTTGGAGACTGCTATTACTAGGCCTGTTTATTTTACTATCATTAGTCAGAAAACAAGCCAAGCCTCTGCAGCTGGGGGAGGCTGTGAAGCAGAGACGGAGCCTGGCTCTGCAGGTGCCAGCTAGCAGGGCCACCTCAACTAAAACACTTCTGCCCAAGCCTGTTGTGCATATTGCACATATTGCAATAAGTGTATTGCATGTGTCACCTGGGAAGTGTGTCAATGTGGCCTGTATTTTGTGAGAGTGAGTTTGCTGCAGGTACAACCTAATTTTCTGCCTGCCAGAAGAGACCTTATGTGTTACTTTATACTAACACATCAATTTCTCAGGTAAAAGCTTTCTTTGCAGCTTTTTTCCCTGTTGACTATAAAGGCACTGAAATATTTTGAATTTAAACTTAGCTGCAACCTCATGAAGTTTTTTAAAAAAAGAAAAAAAACAAACCTTCTCATAGTCATCAGTTGGTTGCCAGGGGCAAGGCACAAGTGTTCCAGCTGAGAGGGAGATATCTGGAAGGATTTTGTGTAGATTTCCAGGTAAATAGTTTAATTGCAAAACCAGAGACAAGGTGATTTGAAAAAAATACTTGATGCTTCCTCCCTCTTGGTGAGAGAAGCATTTGCAGCTGCTTTTGAATTATTTTCAGGTATTTAAAATGCTGTTTGGACAACACATTCTTCAGTGCATGGGCTGTGTGTCAAGTCAGAGTGGCTCGCAGTGATGGTGCGAGGGTCCTGCACCAAGCAGGTGGGGCACCTCTCCAGTGCAGAGCTGGCGTGGACTTCAGCCCTGCCGGAAGAACCGCCCATTCTCAAGGGCACCAGTTAGCTTTCTCCAGACACAATTGCCTTTCTGTGCTTATTCTTTGAAATTTGAGCATTTTGAAGAAAGTGAAGGTGGATGATCAGCACTGGGTTTGGTCATGGAGATGCATCCTGGGGGACTCCAGGACAAGCCTTTGTGCTGCCTTTTTTTAAAGACACAGAAATACCTTTGAGAGAAATCTAACAGATTTAGGGGAAAAAAGAAGTGTATTCTTTATAAAGATCAAGCACAATGAAACAAACCCCAGTGTTTTACACTCTGTGGGCATGAGGCAGGAGCAAAGCCTTCCCGGTGCAGACTGTGCCGAGCTGCAGAGACGTGACTGCACCTGGGAGATCAGCCCGACTGGCAATGGTTTTAATATATGGTTGCAATTTCCCTTTGCCTGGATGGCTCAGGCAGGGGGTGAGCAGAGCACGGGGCTGTGCGGCATGCTGGTGGCTGAGAAGTTTCATGGTGCTGGTTTTGGCCATAGTTTTGGGTTTCTGCAGGGGTAAGGCTGCTGCTGGGGGCATGGCTGGGCTCCAGGCCGGGTGTGGGGGATGCATGGCTGTGCTGCTACCAGGAAGAACAGCTTAGCTGGCTCCCACAAACATTGAGTGCTGCTGCTTGAATGCTGCACTTGTGAACCTGGAGGAAATCTAATTTTGTTGTTTGAAATGCCAGCAGTTGGTTTTTAAAGACTAAAGCTCATGATAAAGCAGGAAACCGTGGTAATCGTGTTCTTTAATTCACAATGTGTTATGGTTTCATTTGGGCAATATATAAATAATGGCACTTTCCACATATACAAAAACCAATTGGATGTTCTCCCAGACACCATCAGTACTTACTCCTTTCTTGGGCTGGAAGGTCAGCCTGTGAGCTGGGCATCCATAGCAAGAGTGTTTGTGTGTGTGTGACAACACAAGTGTATAATTTCTGCTTTTGAACAGAATGTCAGTGGAGGGCTGTATTGGGATATACAGACTGGAGGATTTATGGCTTTTCTAATATACTTTAGACCCCTATTAAACACAGTGAATAAGTTTCCATATGACTTCATTTAATGGCTGGATAAAATTCAGATTTGTGTGCTACTTGGTAATAAAAATTCATGAGACAACGCTTTGTGCAGACAGGTACAGTAAAATCAGAATGATTTCCCTGGTGCTGTGGGGATGTAATAATGCAAAATGCTCTTCAACCTCTTACCCCTGTGAGTGTGGTCTTTCCTTGCTGATGAATTGAACTCAGAGATGAGTCTGTCGTCTTTTTTTAAGAGAAACTCAGAATATTTAATATTTAATACTTCTAGTTTTCATAATTTATTTACTCAAGCTGTTGTTTTCTGTCCTTGCTCCCAGCTCTCTGCAAACCTCTGGGAGAGCCAGCACTGGAGGGCATTGTAAAGAAGGGATTTTTTAGGGAGGATAAGGACTTTGTTTTATGAACGATGAGAAATCACAGGGCAGGGGAGGGTGCCTGGGAGAAGTGACTGGGGTCTCTGTGCAAGGGGTGCATGGTTTTTGCTTAAAAACTGGCTTTGCTGTGCTGGCCCCGCGTGCGGAGCCCTGCATGCAGCAGGCGTTTCAGTTGTGCTCACTGGCACTGAGGAGGTGGGGGGCTGGCAGGACGCGTGAATCTTCATGAATGTCTGACGAAGCTTTCATTTCCATCTTTTCATAGATGTTTTCCAAATGGCACTGCTCAGAAACAGCCTGTTAAAAGAAAACCTTGCGCTCTGTGGGAGCTCCAGCACCTGCTCCGGTGCAGCCGCGGGGAGTTTGCTGGATGGATGCTGCTGCTTTACTCACCCAGCTCCGGGGTTTCCTTCCCGGGCTTCTGCTCAGCCTGGATCCCCTGCACTCTGCTCGCTGTGTCTCTGGCATTGCTGAAAGTGAGCATTTTGAACCTCGTTTGACTGTGTAGCTCTGGATGAACTGGGTTTTGCTCATGGCAGGGCAGGCAGCCGAGCAAGCCCAGGTTGCATCCGTGTCCCCAGGAGTTGCTGCTCGGGGAGGTGTCGGTGGAGGCACTGGGGCTGGACCCGGCCGGGCTGGGTGGCTTGCTTGCCCGTTCAGTGTTGGGAATGTGGTGCCTCCTGAATGAGGTCCCCTCTGTGGATGAAACTGCTTTATAAAGACAATTTTTCTATTAATTTGTCTATCAATCGCAAGTGCTGCAAATTATTCTCAAATGCTCTTCATTCCTCTTTTCAGCCGAGCTCACATAACGGTTTACAGAAGAAAGTCATTTACCCTGACAGTAATTGCTGAAGTGGTCGAATTTTCTTCTCCGTCCTCTCCCCACCTTTGTGTTCTCAGCAGGCATGAAAGCTGACCCGGCACGGCTCCCCAGAGGGGCTGATTTAGAAATCCAGCAGTGGATGCCATGTGCTGCTGTATACCCTAGGTATACAGGAAAGAAGTACTGGAAACCAGATTTTTTTGTCCAGCTCTTTACAGCATTCACTGTCTGCGCTGTGTGGGTGAACTCATGACAAGTATCAGCGATCTGACTATAGGTGCTGGCCATGGTTTCATCTTCCAGAAGTATTGCTCGTGGTTTGTTTGATGATGTGGCTAAAGAACAGTGTTTGAAGCCATGCAACCTAAAATAGCAGGTGGCATTTACACATCCAAACCTCCCTTTGATCGTGTCCATGCAGGGTTTTAAACTGGATGCAGCAATGTTCTCCTGCTAAAAGAGCTCCTCTTTTATATCGGTAATTAGCTGGACATTAATTGCAGCTGCCACCCATGAAGAGCCTCTGGGTTCTCACAGCCTGGTGCTGCAGCCCTGCTGCAAAGCCTGAGCAACAGTGGCCAAAACCAACAGGATAAAGGTTCCTCTCTAGTAACTACTGGAAAGCTGTGTACCTGGTGTTTTTTCCTTGTAAATTCCCACCTCCCAGTAATATTTTGTGTGGTCTGTGAAATTCCTAGCTGCAGCAATACTTGCCTGTGGTTTCCATCCACTGAAGATGCCCAAGTTCCATCAGCCTGCTCAGGTCAGCCGCCTGGTGTCAATCTCCTGCTGTTAATGCCTTCTTGGAAACCACAGAGTGCCCAAGAAGCTTCCTGCTCCCTGCTGGCTCCTCCAGGGCTTGGCAATGCTCCTCCACCATCCCCTGTGCTGCAGCCCTGCTGCATGGCACAGCCCACGCGCTGATGGGATGGCGAGGCTGGGGCTTCTCGGCCTCCTCAGGGACTCCAGGGTGCTGCTGGCAGGTGGGGACGTGAGGATATGGGCTACAAAGGCAGCTCGTGAGCCCTGGTGGCTCTGAGCATCCAACTGCAGGTCCAGGTTCTGATTTCGTGGAAGGTTTGTATCTTCAGGTGTTTTGAAAGCTCAGATCTGACTGTGCCAGATCTGGAGCTGATCAAGCTCTAGACCAGGTTCAGTTGCAGAGTGTGATGCTTGACCCCTCTCTCTTAGCATCCAGTACCCAAAAACACAGCTGTGATGTGCAGCTGTTGAGATTCCCTCCATTCCACCAAAGGTGCTCACTCTTAATGTCATTTAAGGCTGAAGTGGCTCAGCAGCAATGCAGTCTCAAGTGATGACTGGGAATAGTTCTGTGTGCTTACACAAGTTTATTATTTTGATGAGGATGGTTCTGCCAGCATGAGCAGGAGGGGATGATTAAGCCACATGTCTGAACCTGAAGGAATTTGGCAGAGTAGGAGCTTTAGATGAAAGCCACACTGCCTGTCTGGGTGGGAAAAGCTAAGAGCTAAAGCAAGAGGAGCAGGTGCCTGACGGAGCAGGGTCCTGGCGGAGGGCGGCGGGTGATGCCTGACTCACTGGCAGCCGTGCGAGAGCTGCTCGTGAGCACCAGGTCCCTTGGGGGGATTTCAGGGCAGGAAGGGGCGGCTCTGCTGGCACCCCCTGCAAACTCCAGGCGTGGTGTTTGGCAATGTGGATGGTCACCTTCCATCACTTCAATACTTGGGTTCAAATTGTCTTCCTGCAGTAGAGGGGGGATATTTCAGCTAAGGAGCTGATACTTGTCCTGTTGAGCTGTACAGTTTCAGAGGTGCCACGACAGATGTCCACTCTGCAGGGGAGGAACTTCAGCTGTGTCTTTGCTGTGACTCCTTAAGTAAGTCACCATTTTTAATGGTGCACAGCTGCACATCACAGCTGTGTTTTTGGGTACTGGATGCTAAGAGAGAGGGGTCAAGCATCACACTCTGCATATTCTACCCAGGCTGAAAAGTGAAAGGTACGCTAGGGGAAAAAAAATCTCATGGAACTGCTCAAACCGTGCACAAATTTTTTGGAGGTGGCAATAGCTACGGAGGAAGCTGCAGGCAATGTGCAAAGGGCTCTGCTGAGCCCCTGTGGCCATTTTGGCGCTGACAGGCAAATCCGTGGGCATGGCTCGGTGCTGCTCTCCCTGCCCAGCTGCGGGTGCACCCTTGGGGAATTGTGATGTTCCAGGCGCAGACTTGAAGGGGCCGCTTTCACAACAGCCAGCTGTCCAAGCCACGTGAAGTTAATGCATGGGGGGGGGTAATTCCATGCTTGGTGGACTGCTGTAGTGCAATCATGTTTTCCTTGTGATTGCAGCACCCTGCGCAGGATGATGGCAAAGGTGCTGGTGTCTGCAGCATCAGAAGGCTTTCTTCAGCTGAATTTACCAGCATCCAGGTCACCTAAGTGTCCGGTTAGGCTGCTAGGCACGTGTTAGGCACGAATAGAAAGGTAGGGGAGGCTGCTGGGCCACATGTATAATTGGCATCATTTATAAGTTGAGTGTGGGTTACTCTGGTGACTTTGGGCTCGATTCCCCCTTTGTGGGCTCTTGGCTGTGCCCCAAGCAGCTCTGTGGGGGGGTGCAGCTTTGGGTGGCTTGTTGCACAGCCACCGGCAGTCCTCGGCTATGTCAGCGGGGGATGCTGTGGAGGGTACTGTGATGTTATTCCCTTGATTTGTTCTAACTTAAAATGACTTCCCATCTCTGAATATTATGGATGAGGACCTTGCTTTAAATGGCTGTTTCCTTAGCTGTTCATTAAAACAAATGGTGACTGTCCAGTCACTGCCTCGAGCTCCGGCTTCCACAGGGATGTCGGTAAAGTCCTCTCATTTGCTCATGTTGCGTTAATTGTGCAGCAACCAAACACGGGCTCGTTTTCTTTTCCCCTGGTTGTGAACGGAACCGTCCCACACGTGACTCAGCCCCGTGACCGCCAGCAGCGTGCACGTACCTGTCAGAGAGAGGAGTAAAATGCAGAGCAGCCACCAAGGAAACTTCAATGAGCCGCTGCCTACAAAGCCGCAGAAAGGGGCAGTAAGCACGCCGCGTTCAGCTGCACGCGTGGGACGCTTTGAGCACTGGCCCAGTCCTGGACATGGTGGTGACTAGTTAGCTATGCCTGGGAATCCTTCCCGCGGATTTCCTGGTGAAGTCTCTGGCTGAAGAGGCTGGTTGCGGTCAGGAGCAGATGCGTCAAGAGCTGCCCCCGGTCCTGGCGGGGTGACCAGGACGGTCCAAGAACAGCAGTGTGACGACGATCACGGGAGAAGCCGTTCTGTAAGAATTTCCTTTAATCGGCTCGGGGGATACCGGCGAGTACCCCGGGCAGCTGCTGGCGCACACGAGCCCTTCGTGCAGCCCGAGCAGGGCTGTGCCGCGGGGAGGCTCGCTTGCTCTGCCGGCGGAAACAAGCAGCTCGGCCAGCCTGCCAGGCATGAGGCGCTGGCAGGAGAGGAGCTTCCTGGGGCAAGATGCAAAGTGCTTGAACTCATGCATTCAAGAGGCGAGCGCAGCAGCGACCGCAGAGGCGGGAGGTGCCGGCTGTGAAAGGCCTCTCGTCTCGCAGAGGAAGGCCTGGCAGGGGTCGATGGCCAGAAGGCGAAGCCAGGCAAACCAGAAGTGACATCTCGCTGTTGGTTAGTTTTGGCAGCAAGTAACGAGATGTGACTTTTCTTTTTGACAGTGGGAAATGAGATACTGCTACTGTTTGTTTTGGCAGCAAGGCTGGGTGTCCTTTTGGAAAGCTCGGTTACCAACAGGTACCGTGAAGCCAGCTGGAGGCGGCCGTCCTGAAGGCTTCCCTTTAGCCTGACCCAGGCTTGTACGCAGGGGTGTGGGATGCAAACAGCCAGGTTAGTAAATCTAGCAGGTTTTTCTGCTTTTTTAGATCTGTCGATCCATAAATTATTTGCTTGGAGCAGCAGGGCTCAGACATAAGCCTTGACTCCCGTTTTTGCCATGGCTCCTTTACACTCAGCGCTCACACAGAGGCAGAAAGGAGAGGGAAGTGGGACCCCGGGCTCCTTGCTCATCAGACGGTCAGTCTGCGTAGCAGTCAATAAACACTGCTTTAGAGCTTTGCATCGAGTCCTGCATCTTTTCCAAGAAAAAGCAGTCGCAGTGAGATAAGAGAAGCTGTTTCTGGTAAGGAGCAATCTGTCTGTGCGGGGAAGACGCACAATATCTCAGCCGAGCAGAACGCAAGTGCGGTTGTGCTCGGGCTGCGGTTTCCTCGCAGGGGTAGCAGCTGCTGCCGGGGCTGGGCTGTCCCCCGCCTGGAAGGCCAGGGCTGCCGTGCACCCCGGTGGCAGCTGGAGCCCCCTTGCTCCGAGGGACCGGATCGGCATTGTTCTGCCCTAATTTTTAATACAAATCATATAAACAGGTGTCCTCACCCCAGGAGGAAAAAAGGCAACAAATCCTAACATTTCTCAGAGTAACATCTCTCTTCCTGAGGTTACAAACACCATAACATCATGCCTGATCTTTTTCCCCACATACTGATGGCTGGAAAACCACAAAGGTAGGCAAATAACTTATGCGGGGTTACGTTGGGATATCCTCGTTATTTTGCATGTTAAGGGAGATATTTATGCTCCTTTAAGTTCTTGTGTAGAAGAGAGGGTCAGGAAACTGAAGAGGTGTGCAATGGGTCCGCGAGAGAGGGGGACGAAAGGCTGAGGCCCTGGGGCTCCCCAGCGCTGCAGCTCCGTGCAGAGCTGCCTCCCCGCAGCCATCCGCAAGCATCTCAACACCGAAACGCCTTTCCTTGCTGCGTGGCCCTGCTGTCCCATGCAAACCGCAGCGACAGCCCAGATAGCCCTCGTGCCGGGCTGGCACCCTTCGGCCAGGGAAAGCTCCTCGTGCTCCACTTGTGGGTGCCAGTGGTTCAGCAGACACCTGAGGCTCTGGGGGCTGGCGCGTGTCGGGCTGCTTTGCTGCGCTTGTCCAGCACGCTGTTAGGTGTCCCTGAGGTTCCCCCAGCCTTTCTGGGCACCCTGTTCGGGAGTTTCCCAGTGCTGCAATTGTTTTCCAAAAAAAAAAAAAGAATCTACATTTTTCCCTTCCTTCAGCAAAGCTGACAGACCCACGTGCTTGTTCTCCTTGCGTTAGAGAGCAGAGGCTGTGTTAGCATTTGCTAGATTTCTCCAGATCTTCCCTTTCTCTCGCAGAAAAATGTAAAAACAATACAAAGTTCTCAAACACATCCATTATTCAGTCCATGTGGTGAGTGACATCTGCACGCAGCCCTTGGGCAGCTCTTTACACATGAAAAGGTTTTGAAGTTTTCAGTGTTTCAGATGCAGCTGGGCTGGGAGGTACCAAGCCGTAGCTCTGCTCCTCCACGCGAGGCCGATCGTTCCGTGGTTCGCTCACCAGCAACGCCTGCCCGCGCCCATCCAGAGGCGATGGTCACTGATGCCAGCGCGGGCTCCTGGGAGCCCTCCTGCAGCCCAGGCTGGAAATTGGGATGGCTTATTTTAAGCACGGCTTCAGTGAACTCGTCCCAGCCGGAGGCAGGGAAGGGGTGCGAGGGTCCTCTCTGCGTGTTTGCGTGACTCCTGACCCCTCCTACGGCGCGGTATGGCCCTATCTGTTCTCGCTTGCTTCAGAAAGCTTTTCTGCAATCGTCCCTCATGGCTCGATGTGCAGGAGCGGTTTGAAATGCCCTTGCTGACATTTCTGTGTTTTAATTGACTCTGGCAATGTAGGACACAGTGTAAATGGCAGGCTTTAAATAATTAAGGTGCTGCTAATCCTGAATAAATGTCAGAAAGTCCCTCAGAGATACCACATGCCATCCTCTTCCTTGTGAATCGGCTAATTAAAGGGATCCTTTCCAGCGAAAACAAGTAACTGGGTGATGCCGTCAGCTACAGCCCACTCGGCATGGGGAAAGGAAAGGAGAGCTGTTTGGGAGGTCGCACTGAAACGTAGCCTTTTGGTTTACCAGGTAGAAGTGTTTAGATATAAATCGTAGGAGTATTTTGCAGTGATGCGGGTGGCTACCGGGGGAGCTCGCGCTTGAAGAGGAAGGCGCTGACTCGGGATGGATGCCGGGAGGGCTCCGAAGCTGCTGGCGAGCCGTGGGTGAGTGGCAAGCTGAAACGGCGGGCTTGTGGCCGAGTGCGGGACGCGACCTGGGAGCCGCGCATCCAACCCGCGCCCGGTCCCCGCTGCGCTCTGCGCGTGCTGGTCTCGCAGCGTCCGTGCAGCGGGGCCGGGCGGCACGGCCAGCCCTGCTGGGAGGTGCTGCAGGGGCCAGGCAGCCCCGGGCTCGTGCTGCACGCACGGGTGAAACGTCCGGGCTCGGTGGGACTGTCCGGGGACACGGACCGAGCCAGATGTAGGTCTCGTTTGTCTGTGCCTTGTCTGTCACCGTGCCTGCTTGCTTGCATGCTTTCCAGAAGCTGTCTGTTTATTGGCAATGCCAAAAACACATTGTTGGGTTTTGAATACTAATTTCTGGCACTCATGAGGGTAGCACGAGTTGAGAACGTGGGGATGAGCCAACAAGTGGGAAATTTTAAAGCACGCAGAATTATGGCTTGAAGGCATTTTACTAAATAAAAAACAAGAAGTTGAAGAAAAATAGATTCCCTTTGAGATTAATTTTTCATTGACAGAAGGAAACAAAAGGCATTGCTAACAGAAACCCGATGACTGCTCTGCCTTGGAGTTCGCAGAAGAGAATAGATGAAAGGGAGAAACAGATTGCTTGTTTCCCTCAAGATATCCTGGGGGGAATCTAGGTTGTGCCAGGGGAGCCGATCAGGAGAGCAGTGCCAGAAGGATGAGCAGAAGCCCAAAGGAGGGGAGCTCCCGAGCCGGTGGTCCTGCCCTCGGCAGCATCGCCTTTGGAAGCAGCGCTCATGGGGAGCTCGACTCCTCTGCCCAAGCACTCTGCTGAGAAACGTCACCAGCATTGCACTTCTCTGGACGCGGAGGTCAAGTAAATGTATTTGGAGCCTTGCATGTGGGCAGGGAGGTCCCGGTGTTCTGCTTTTCCCTCCCCTAGTGCATTCAAAGCCTAGGCTTTGCATTTTTGGGGACCCCCTTGCAGCTCTCCCCCGGACCCCATGCAGGAAGCCGGTCTCTAGCTCCGTCACTCCAGCTGCCATCAGGCTGCTTCTTAGGACACTTCTGAACCCTCTCATCCGCCAAATGGAGATGGATTTTAGCTGTGCTTACATCAGCAACATCCCTTTTCTAAAGAAAAGAAAGAAAATGTTATTTTTGTACGAGTCCCCCTTGTTTTGATGAAAAGTGCTCTCACATTACTGTGCTGCACCTGGAATCCAGACTCCTCCACCTGCTCAATCTGCTGGCATTTTGCTTGTAGTTAAAATTATCTTCAAATCCTCCTGGTCCCCTGCGTGCACCTGGGAAGAAGCGCCCTGCAGGAGGGTGGCCCTGCAGCAGGCTGCAGAACGCTGTCCTGGAGGTGACACCAGACAGCTTGGGTAGGGAGAAGGGCAGAACAGACAAGGGACACCACTGTGCCCTGAGGGCTTCTGTCTCTCCCATTTTAAGAGAAAGAAATGGTAATTTTTGGCAATCTTTTGGGCAGCTCTAACGTTTACAATTCACAAGATACACAGCTGTATTCCTTGCTGAGTTTAGTTCACAATACTACCGTATGGGAACACTGGATTTTCAGTTTGCACTGGACAGACAACCCAGCAATTGCAGGGAATTTAGGAAATACACAGAAAACCTGCGGTACTGTGCTAAAAATGCACCGAGCGACCCTTCCGCCCGATTCCCCTTAGCTTTCTGCGCAGGCAGGATGCTTGGGGCACCCGCAGGGACGCAGCAGCCCCTCCTGCAGCGCCCACCCGCGCTGGGGGCTCGGCACCCTGCCCGCAGCGCGGGGGTGGCAGGGAGGTGAACCTGGGGGAGAAAGGCGGTTCTTCTTTCTTTCCTGCTTCTCTCACCCAGGGCTTAAAATCCGTCTGGTAGAAAATCACAGCAGGGTTTGGGATAATAGCTTCGCAATGGAAGGAAGCGCACGGGGCTGGAGACTGCTCAACTCTCCTCTCCCCTAAGCAAAATTCATCAGCTAGCCGCCTGAAGCCAGAAATTAGCAGAAGCATTTGCTGCACCGACACAGCATTAAAGTGGAGACACCTTTCAAGTGTAACAGCCCGTGCGGAAGTTGCAGCACAAAGGGAACACGGATGCAGAGCTCTGCTACCAGCCCTCGGGCTCCGCGCGTGGATGGAGAGCCCGGCTGGGAGCGCAGGTCCCGGGCGGGAGGCGCGTCCCTTCCGCGCCCTTCTGCCAGCCCAGGCGCCGTGAGTTGCGTGGCTTGTGCTTCGCAGCGCCGAGGGGGAGCAGCGCTGGAGGGACGCAACGTGGTGGTCATCTGCGGAGGTTAGCGACTGGGTGGGAATTCGGAAATGGTAGATGTGAGACCTTAGAAATAGGGCAATGCTGCAAGCGCTAGCTATAGTGTTTTATATAGTAATAATGAATTATTGCTTAGAACTTGGAAAACAGCAGGAGGCAGTAGGAAACTTGAACTTCAGCTATCTCTCTGGTAAGTTGATTTATTTTACTTCCTAAAGGTAAGTTTTAATATTATTTTGTTTATTAGCTTGGACTAATATGAAGTTTCTGATGTGAGAAAGATATTTAGGGAAAAAAAAAATGGACTCACTGATGTATGATGTTTAACCTGTGCCATGTAAGAGGTGATTTGAAATGTGATTTTCTTATGTTGAAAATGTTCTATTTTGTGAGATACAGTGGAGCGGCTGTTTAGGTAAAAGGGGCACTCTGGGCTGAGGAACGCCGCGGGTAGGCGGTGATGGGGAACACGAATTCAGCATCGGGAGGAGGAGCGCCATTCGGATTCATTTCATGTGGTGTGTCCTCACCGTGCAGGCACCTGTTGTCCCGCAGCTGCTTCCAGAGACAGTGTCAGGGCCGTGGCTGCTCCGCTTGTGAGCGCACCTCCAGCCCCGCGGGGCCCCCACCGCCGGCTCGGGGCTGCCCCAGTTTGCACTCGCAGCACCCAGGCGTGGGTAAAGCCAGAAAGCTGCGGTTCCCTTGGTGGTTTCTGTTGAACCTGAAGTTCTGTGCCATACAGGCTCTAGGTTGTGACTTAGAGTCAGCAGCTGGCAAAAACCAAGTATTCGTGCACGTTTTCAGGCTTTAGATGTGGGGGTTTGGGCCACTCGGGCTTCAGTCCCTTCCGTCTCAAGTTACCCGGAGTTCTGTGCTTTGCACAAGGATAAAAATGAGCATATCTGATGCACGCAGTCGTTTTGACGCAGTGTCTTTCACCTAAACCAGTAAACGTAATCCTGAATCCTGATTTTGTCAGGAATCTCAGAAGTTAATTTTGTTAAAGTCCCAGTTCCTGGAGTCACCTGGCTGTGAGGAACTTGGCTTTTTATGTATGTTTGTTTGTTTCAAATGCTGCTAGGTTTTGAATGCTCCAACACCAGCCTCAGCCGCACGAACGCAGAGGTACCCAGCAGGGGGCGGCAGAAGAGCCCCGCTTGCTGCGGCGTCCNCCCGTCCACCCCACACCACGCTGTCATTCTGTGGTTCCATGACGCTGCTGCAGTACCAAGGCAATAATTAAATGAGAAGTAATTTGATAAACAAGCCAGAGCTGGCCAATACTTTTGCAGCAAAATGATTTTTTTTTTGTCAAAATATGACTTTGTTGAATATCAGGCTAGCTGTTTTTTTAACCTGCCTCGGTGAAACGCCTGCCTAAAGAGGAAGCCTCCCAGCTGCAGGACAAAGCCAACGGCCCCGGCCAGGCCCCCTGTGCTGCTGTCCCTGCCGGGAGCCAGCTGCTGCTGTACTTCTGCTACGAGGTGCTACCCCCGGCCCGGGTCCCCCGTCTGTGGCTGCTGGCTTATCCACGGCTGTAACTGGATTAAAACTCCGTTATCAGGGCTGGCACCCAGGGTGCTCCGCGGCGGCTGTGGGACGGGGAGAGGCAAATCCCTGCCGAACCGCTGGAACGCGGCCTTTCCACCAGAAAGCACCGCGAGGCCGTCAGGCGTTTTTTATCAGATTTAGCGCGTTCCATTTAATGCCCATCTGTGAGTTAGTTTCATGAATGTAAATGTTACTTAGGAAACCGTTCATTTAGGGACAAAACTCCCCTATAAAGGATAAAAATGGATGAGGCTCATCAATTTGGAGGAATTAAAGTCATTTGAGGAGCACAACTCAGTTTATTTGGAATTCAAGCCAACAAATTCTCTGTAAATGAATCTGCTGACCGCAAAGCTGTCCATGATGGATCAGGGCCAGACCTGCATCTCCATTACGTTGCTTTTCAAGTCACAAAAACACAAAGCAGATTTTGCACCGTGAATCCTGTGCTCCCGGCGTTCTCGGTGGGGCCCTGTCACAGACCCCGGGTGGGTCAGTGCCAGCAGGTCAGGGGCTGGATGTGCAGGACAGGGCAAGAGCCCCTTGGCTTCTCCCACCCAGCACTGGCCCGGAGATGAAAGTGCCGGGCAGGCTCCACACGGTGCAGAGCAGCGGGAAGCTGCTGCCCGCACGGCTCCATCTCTGCTGGAATAACCCATGGGGTTTGTTCCCTTTCTTCTGCCTCTGCGGGCAATGCCACCCTCTGGGCACCAGCTGAGAGGGCTCTAAGGGCACTCAGCAGCTTTCCTGGAGCTTCATTAATGTTTTGCAGCTGGGCGCTCCCTGGGCTGGTCAGGATGCACGCACCCTCCCGGGGATAACCAAGGCCACCAGCGAGGGAGGAGGAGGTGCAGGGCGGCCGAGGGGGCGAGCGGGCGGTGGGCAGAAGGGGCTGTGGAAGTGTGCAGGATGAGGCTGGCTTGCCCCCTGCCATTTGCTGTTTGCTGAGTTAATTGTGCAGCTTTCCTCTTTGCAGTGGTTTGCCCACTAGTTCAAAGGAACTGCACCATCTCCCACAGAAACAGCCAGTTTCAGGGTTTGGGTTGTACAATCTTCTCAATGGAAAGAAACAAAGAGCTACTTAGATATCGATTTTGAGAGTTAATAAGAGGGTTTTTTTATAGACAGTGTTTGAATTTATTTAAAATTAAGAAATGGGGCCAGCCATTCTGAAACCTCTTTTTTTCCTCAGACTGTCTTCACTAAATTCATCATTACAGAGCCTTTTATTACATCACAGAACCACCGGGATTCGTCAGTGGTCATGCACCTCCGTCATTACCTCGGAGAGCCAAGTCAACCGCTCGAGCAACCTCTCCTCCCCCCTGCTTTTGTCGGCCACCCTCACACCAGGACTGCGGTGACACGTGTGTGTAAAGCTCGCGCAGAGGCTGCCAGCCGCCCGTGCCCTGTGTGTTTTGGGTGTTGGCACAGGCGTGCTGGGGTGCGCTCCGGAACCTGGCGCGGGGGCAACAGCCGCTTCTGCCGCAGGCGGTCGGGGTCGGCTGCAGCTGCAGGGATGCTGGCACGGCTCTGTGCAACGCTGGTCAGCCCGGTGGGCGCGCTGCGGTGTGCCAGCAGGGAGTGCTAGCCGGGTCACCGCAGTGGCTGAGAACC
This sequence comes from Chauna torquata, assembly GCA_013399475.1. Lineage (NCBI taxonomy): Eukaryota > Metazoa > Chordata > Aves > Anseriformes > Anhimidae > Chauna > Chauna torquata. The sequence continues at coordinate 99,201 of VXAL01007218.1, read as the reverse complement.
AGGCTGGTGATCCAGGGGTCATACAGCGCCCGAGGTCGGTCCTCGCAGCAGCCGGCACAATCCAAGCGTTTAGCAGGGGGGAGGCAGGTGCAAGCGGATGGGCATGGCAGGGGGCACAGCCCTGCCCGCAGGGCTGGCGAAGGCACCGGTGAGCACCTGGCCCCGCTGCTCCCAGGGGTGCTTTAGCCAGGGCACCTCTTTAAACACGGCTGAGTTAATATTTAAGTAGCTTTGATTTACAGTGTGACTCATGTTATTTTTGATGTTGGCATGAAACAGCGCTGCCGAGAGCACGGTCTCCGCTGGAATCACAAATTCATAGAATCATTTAGGCTGGAAAAGACCTCCAAGATGATCCAGTCCAACCTTTAATTGCTGCTCTTCGGGCTGTGCTTTGGTGCATGATGTGGGCAGCCCACGCATGTTGAGTGTGAAATGCAGTCCTGCCCCTTCTGCTGCTAAGTGCGTGCCTGCTATGGGCTGCAGCCCCAGGCTTCGTCGTCAGTCTTCACTGGAGGTGTTTGAGACTGCGCCTTGCTACCCTTGCTTGCGAAGTCGTTTCCCATAGCATTTTTCACACTATAGCTTTGCTAAACCACAGTGCAAACACAAACCAGATTAGCAGGGGTCTAGTCTTTAAGTATTCAGAGTAAAAACTCCTTCGTGACAAAGTATGCAAAAGGAGATTTTAAACAAGTCTAAAAATGTGTCTGGGAAACGCAGCCCTGGTTCCCAAACGCTCCTGGGGCTCTGTGCCTCTTCCACAGGCGAGAGCTGGTCCCTGGGTCCAGCCACCATCATGAGACCTCCTCAGGAGCAGCTGTCCTCCTGTACGGGGGGAAGTGGTCATGCCAAGATGAGCATGGCTGTGTTTAAAATACCTGGGTATGCATCATTTCAGTGGCAATCAGGCTGCGTTTGTGGCACAGCGAAGGTAACCTACGTGTAAACACAGCAGCAGCCTCCCCCTGGCCGCAAGCAGGTTGGTGATTTGTTGCTAAGGCAACGTTTTCCCGAAGCTGGGATTTTACATGCAGCTTTTTAGTGCAGCTCCATTAATAATGGTTATTTTACAAATTCCATTTGACCTGGGAGCAGACGACCGATGAAGAGCCCATCAGTCACCTCCCTGTTGCACCTCTTGCTATAAGCTGCAGACAGCAGTGATGTTTTAGACGTGCTCAGCATTGGTTAGTCCTCTTCGGCTCTGTTCTCGTACAGAGACCTCACAGTATTGCAGCATCATAAATGGTTTGGGTTGGAAAGGACCCTTAAAAGAACATCAGGTCTATCTCTCTGCCATGGGCAGGGACACCTCCTGCTAGACCAGGCTGCTCCAAGCCCCACCCAACCCGGCCTTGAGCACTGCCAATGATGGGACATTCACAACTTCTCTGGGCAACCTGGTGCAGCGCCTCACCACCCTCATGAAAACGTGAGAGGGCAGGGCTGCTCTCCACCCATTCATCCCCCAGTCTGCACTGACGCTGGGGACTGCCCCGACCCACGGGAAGGGCCTTGTGCTTGGCCTTGTTGAACTTCACGAGGTTCTCCTCCTGCGACTCCTTGCCCTCAGGTGCGAGGTGCGTGGTGGAAGGTGGCCGTCACTGGGTGAACGCAGCCGGGAGATGCAGGAGGGACGGTGAGATCAGGGGAATGGGAACCCCTGGGCATGGCTCCACCACCCCTTACCCATGCCCATATGGGGCTTCTCCACCCGCTTCCTGCCAAAGGAGAGCTGGGGGGCCCTGCCACTGGGACCCCCAAGCTGCCGGGGCACCCGGGCTCCTCCGGGTGCTGTCGCCCTGGGCCAGGCGTCCGTGGGAGAAGTGAGTGGCTGCTGGAATGACAGGCACCAAATAAAAGTTTCTCATCTGGGTAAATTTATAGGAAGTGGTCAGATCGGTAAAATTACTGTCTGAAGTAATGTAGGCAGACATACGTTGTGTGCCAGAAAGCTAAATGGTAGATAAATACTCATTTATCTTACATGATTGCTCCTATTGGGCTTTGTTGCCAAGCGGCCTCTGTCTAATAACTTCCTCTCCAGCACTTCCCAGACTGAAACGCGGGGAAAGCAATAAAGGGATCTGTTTGGGGCCATCCATCCTGCTCTGTGGGCACTGAGTTGTCACTTGAGTGGGAGGGAGGAATTACTTACACTGCAAACGGATATTTATTGTTCTAGATAACAAATGCTTATTTAGTTTGTAGATAAATCACAAAGTTTTCTGCTTCTCAGACTGTTGCATGTGGCTTTTTGTCGCATGCTGAACTGCTCCTCACTCCCTCCGCTCCAATGAAATGCTCCTCTGTTTAAAACCAGGCTGCTAATCGATGATTTCTACAAACCCCCCCTCCGGGAGGGGTTTGTCCCCTCCTGCAGCTGGTGCCACCAGGAGGTGACACGAATGCGTGGAACCGTGGGGCTGCAGCAGGGCGATGCAGCCAGCAGTGAGCTTTCTACCTAAGCTTTTTTTCAAAAATCTTCTCTATAACATAGAGCTGCTCGAGACGCCACAAAGGAACCAGCGCGGAGTGCTGTTGCCTGCTATCCGTTATCACGAGCGGCGTGCCATGGGCTGCCAACGAAGCTGCTTTTCTTGCTCAGGCTGTAACATTATCTGTGTGCATGTGCCTAAGCAATAGGCAGGGAGAGCTCTGTAGCAAGCAGCACCTTGGGAAACATCGCATATCCTGCACGGAAGCACTGCCCTGTAATCCCAAGTTATACGCAAGGACAAAGCCTTCTCCATCCCTGTTACTGCATCCACGTGGCACCCAGGGAAGAGATGGGAAGGATTCATTCATAAACGGCTTTGTTTCATAAAGCGGCATCACGGGCAATAAATAACAGGGATCGATACTGCTCTGAGCGTATTTCTGAGCGTAAATTGGGTCTGGTTACCACCTAAACCCGATGGGAGGAGTCCTTAAGTTTAAACCAGTGGTTCGAGTCGCTCAGGGAGAAGCGGGTGAGAGCTGACGGGGAGGGAGCGGGGGCTGCCTGGCTCCAGGCCCCTGCAAGCAGCAGCCGCTTGCTGCGCGCTCAGGCTTGCGAGGGAAGCTGATGCTGCCGAACGCGTTTGCTGTTACCGTACTGCCCACGCGACCTCCTGGAGGTGCCCTGCCGCGGCCGGATTGCCGCGTGGGCACGGCAGCGTCGCGTGGCTTCATTCAGCCAGCGGAGCCGAGCTAAGCGAGCGGCGCCAAACCTAACTGCCGGGGGCCTTTCAGTTACCGAAACTGCCGTACCTCCTCCCAGTGCCTCCTCGCCGCTTCCCCCAGGAACCTCCTAGGAAAATAAGCGTAATCTGTGGAATCGGTACTTCTTGCCTCGTCAGCCCGGTGACTCCCTGGAGCGGCTGCTGAAGCGCGGTGACGGCTTCTGCCGTCTGCCCCGGGTGGGACCCTCAGGCGGGACCCTGCCCGGCCGCAGGGAGTGCGGGGGACGCCCCGGTTCGGGGAGCAGAGCCTTCCCCAGGGCTGGGCTCTGCCGTGGTCGCTGCTGTGGGCAGCCCGCGGGCAAACACGGCGCCTGCGGGGCAACATGGAAGGAAGCACATGGGGGATGTAAAGCGGCGTCCGACGTGTTCTGCCGCGCCCTGCTTTGTTTGCGTTGAGCCGTAGCACAGGGAATTGCACGCCTGCTGTGTGACAGGAGCCCCTTTGCTACACGCTGCCTTTGCAGCTGGTGCTCGCTGCCCTGCCGCTCCCGGCGCTGCCCGTCCCCACGCTGGCTCACGCGGCTCTGGTGGCACCTCGCCACCTGTCAGTCGCAGACTCTGAGCTTTTGGTATTTCTGCGTGTCTGAAAGATTTTTGAAAATCATACACGCAAGTCGCTGGAGACGCTTAATATCTGGTATCTTCAGCCTGCCACAGTCTCCTCATGGGCTTGGTTTCACCTCAGAGAGGCATGCCCCTTTTTTTCCTCAGTCTGTAGCAGCAATGCATTAAAGCTAGCAAACGCGGCCTGCAGGTTCCACCTGTCTCCTCCGGTAGTGCGTGCTTTAACCTCCCACATCTACAGCCTCTCCCTCGTGCTAACAGAGGGGCAGGGGGGTCTTTATGTTGAAGGTACGTGAAGGGTGCTGATGCACACTGCACTGCACGCCCATCACTCTCTGAGTGCTGCATAACAAGAAAAGTGCCAGTAAGCCAGAGATACTTGAGAAAAAGTGGCAGAATAACCAGATAGGTGGAGACACTATCTTTAGAGGAAAGCTTGGTATTAAATATGCATGGGCTGGTTTAGCAATTGCCAAGGGGCAAATGAGTATCTGGAGACAGATGAAGGTTGTGGGCACCAAGGATGCAGAGGAATTATATAGCACGGGAGAGAGCACGAGGATACAGCGGGCAGAACTGGGATGCAGGTAGGCAGGAGAACGACGCCAGCTGAGCATCAAGGAAATCACAGAGAGATTGGTAAAGGCAACCACGAGGGAGGTGCTGGAAGCTCCTCATGGGCAGGTGGCAGCTGCCGGGGAGGACACCGCGCTGTGCCCGCACGGCGCCCGCAGAGCCGCTCCACCTCCACCTGCGCCCTCCTTGCTGCGAGCCTGGGAGGAGCCCTCGAGTGGTGTCAGGGAGGCAACAACGGGCGTGCTGCTCGCAGGCTTCAGCTGCCAGATACTAGAGGCGTGCTTTGACAACTCGCAGTTGTTTTCACTGCAAGGGCAGCGTTGTCAGTCCTGCCATTGCCACCTTGACTTGAAGATGCTTGCTGCAGCTGCCTTCTAAAGGTACTAAGCACTCTTCCTCTGCAGGCTTCATTGCTGCTTTATAGGTCTGAAATGAGAAGATTGTACTGCAAATATCCAATCATTGTACCCAAACTGCGAAGTTTAGGTTACGGGAATGTACCGCTAATACAACACCTGAAGCATCCCTGGCTTTTCGTGGGAACAAGGAGGAGCAGATCCCTGGGAAAATGTCAGTAAGGCAGAGACAGTGTGGAACCTGTTCTGTTTCATTACAGTTAAATCATTTATTCTCACAAGTGTAAAATTTAAAAATAAACCAGACAGTTCATCAGAGGGTGCAGACTACGGTACTTGCTTAACGCCGACACAATCACAGCTTTCATCTCCAGCATCTGCAAGCAGATGAGTAGCAATAGGTATAGGTGGTGGAACTGGAACTGGAAAACTGTTTGAGACGATCACTTTTTCTTCTAGACAACACTGTTATATATGTTCCCTATTATGCAGCCTTTAATTTTATTAGCTTCCATATTCTCTTAGATACAAATGCTAATCCCTGTTTGCATCCTCAGTCTATTCTTTGCAGTGTACTCCAGATAGCATTTTACAACGTAGCTAAAAGAAGTCAGTGTCATTAGAGCAATTATTGATTTCTTAATTCAATGTGTGCCCTAAAGTGTGTAAAAGATAATACCCTCTGTTTAGACAAGATGATTTTAATATTAGTGTGTATAACTGTATGATTATAATGTGTAGGTTATTATTTAGACTGCTCTGTGGTTAAGAAGCCCAAGTCACATCCCGACACCCTACGGTGCCAGGCACTGTGCAGGCATGGATCAGCTCCCTGAAACATTCAGTGAATTTGCAGAACTATTCTCTCTCCAAAACTCCTCTATTATTTTAATGTTATCCATGAAGTATCTTCCTCTTTTCAGTTATGAAATCACAATTTTTCCTACTTTACTGTATTTACTATAATAATTACATTGTACAGTAAGGTAGTATTGCACAACCGTGTAAGCAACATAAGTAACTCTTAAGAATAATTTGGCGTTTTTAATAACCCTCTTTTAGCTTGCTGCGTTTGTTTTCAGTCTGCTTTGAGGCTCAGGTGACAGGGATGGGAGGAGATACATGGCTCCCCTGACTGGGCGAATCCAGTCTGTTCAGCCCAGTGTTTCCTTGGGGAACAAAATGCTTCATTACCTTCCGCTTCCTTCCACTAGACTGGTTTTTCTTAGCGACCCTTCATGGTCCCCTGGAAATAGTCCATGGTCTCCCAGGAGGTCAGCAATTACACACCGAAAACCAGCGCTGAGCTGCACTGAGGATGTAGCACGCACGGATATCTGATGACCTGGAGGCTGAGGGTTTCCCTCTGCTCACAGGTCACAAAAAGACAGAATTCAGTGAGGACGCAAAGGGCTTCATCAGTGACGCAGACTTTTTCCCATTCCCATTTTGTGGGGAGTCACCTAGGCTGGGCTGAGACACCTCAAATATTTCTTTCTGGCATCTCCACTTGGCAACAGATGTTGAAAAACTGAAAGTTTCAGCTAACAGAGGAGAGGTCGGTGATAAGGAAGCCCACCTTCAGCTTCCCCAGAGGTGGGTGAGACAATATGCCCCAGCCCGCCTGATTTCAGCCTGTTTTGATTCGCCGATGGTTTTCTAACGGAGGTGCTGGACACCCCTGCAGTGAGTCTACCTCTTCAGCTCATAGTCTGGCTGTTCTTAACTGTTTGTCATGGACCTCAGAAATATTCCAGTCTACACAAAAATGTGGTTCTGACTTGTCTACCGACCACCGGCACGCTCCTGTGCGCTGTCTCTTGAAAGTGCGAAACACAGGTTTAAAAATACTAAAAATTTCCCAAATCCCAGAGAATACCCAGAGAAATTACCTACGAGTTCCTCACTGGTGGTCTTTAAAGAAGGCGTACAAACACACACATCCAGAAGGCCAGCTTGACTGAGCTGCCAGGAGCAGTAGGTTCGGGGCTGTTCATCACAACAGGAAAGTGCCTCTTTACAAGCCTCACCGAGGCGCTGAGTCCCTCCGCGGGACTTGCAACGTGCCCCACATCTCGGTGCTTCCCTGCTGCCTGCGTCTGGAGAGCTCATCGCTGCTGCTGTGTGATGGTTTTTCGCGTTGTGCTGGCTTTATAGGTTCGCTTTCAGAGTCATTTACCTCTTCCTATGCACATGGCTCTGCCAGGGTTTGGACCTCGCTGTGCTGTGGTGCTTGGCTCTCCTCTTGGACCTTGCTTGTCTTCGCAGAAGCCTGGTTAGCGAGCAAGCAGGCTGGAACGGTCACCACTGCGCAGATCTGCTCCTGCTGTCACACCGATCTGGGCAGGAGTGCCACCGTGCTCGCATCCGCAGGCATCTTTCTGGAAATGAGATGTGAAGCTCTGAGGTTAACTCAGGAAGCGTCTTGAAAGTAAATAGAGTACATATCAAAGAAAAGACCAGTGAGACAAGGATGCAAAGAGTCAAAGTGAACTTAACATGCAGTTCCTTGAGCTCCTGACTTTGGTGCTGTGCTGTTTGTGGTGAGAATGTGGAAAAAAAATACATATAAATAATAAATGGTGATTTATGTATTAAATGCATATTAAATGCATAAAGCTGAGGTCCTCCACAATGGACTGAGACACAGCAAGCAGGCTGAGTCTATTCAATATGTCCTTGATCTCAAGAATTTGGAGCACTATCATGTAGATGCTTAAAGGTGTGAGAGGACAGGTGTGAATCCTGGAACAGGGGTGCAAGTAGGTCCCACCTCCCTCACCGAGAGCATCCACACGATCTGGAATGAAAAAAAAAGCCTGACAGTTTTTCTCCTGATATAAGCATGAATCAGGTCAGAGAGCAAGAAAAGTCCTTCCGCAGGGAATAACACCTTCCCCTGCGGTGACAGCGTGGAAGGGAGCAGTGGCTGCCACGTGCCTGGATGACGTAAATTCCCTGTACTAGGGAGGCAGGTAGAGCATCCCCGTCCTGCCCTGCTGGAGTGTGCGTGGAGGAGGAGGGGGTGGCCCAGGCTGGACTCAGCTCTGAGCATCTGTCCATGGGGCTACTGACCTCCCAGCACGACTGTGGCACTGCTTCAGGACACAAATAGCTATCCTGCTTACGGCAGCGGAAGGCTAACGAGCACAATGTGCGGTTACACGGTAAATGAGTTTCTTTCCACCTTTTTGCGACCGCGCACCGTGGCAGGTGCCATCCTTTGCTCTTCCCGACGGCTCCTCTGGGCTCCTCCACGGCGCAGCTCGGAGGTCGCGCAGCGAGGCCGGCCGGAACGGCTCTCCCCGGGGGGAAGCGGCTCAGTCCCAGCGAGGCAGAAACAGCTCCTTGCTAACGGGGCTTCTGAAAGTCTTCCCAGTCGGGACCTGGAGCTGTTCAGGGACGTCAGCACTTGGGGGAAAGGAGGACGACAGAGCTGTGCATTAACCGTCCATCCCCGCTCAAAGACAGGCTGCGGTCAGCACGGGGCTGGCGCTGACTGCCGCAGTGACTTCGCTGGGCGTAGAGTCGAGCAAGCCGACCTCGGAGCGAACGCAGCCGAGCGCTCCCCGAGCCCCACTGAATGGATGTCGGGCGGGCTCACTTTCCTTTTGCATGGAAACTGGAAAGGAAAAGATTATCTTCAGCAGATATGCTGTGTTCAGTGTGGTCTCCCACCTCTTTTATCAGTTTATCACACAGGGCAGCGTGGTTTGTTCGGTGACTGCTCTTTGCCTGCTGATTGCAAATTCTGCTCTGAATGTTCAGGGTTCCAGTTCAGTAATTTAGACCCCATGATACAGCTCCCGTTCCTCGTAATTACCTGTCCGACTTGGGTAAGTTATACAAAATCATGTACTTAAAATTACCCAAAGGCAATTACTTTTGAGTGGCAACTTGTCACAATTCAACACAGAATTCAAAACTCGCAGTCAGCATTTTGAGTGTTTGAGCTTTAAATTTCTTTTCCGTGAACATTTACGTGGCTCCTTCATGAGTGCCAGCAGTGAAATAAAACAAAAAAGGAGGGAGTTGAAATTTCATTTCTAAAATGAATATTAAAGACTATTTTATTGCTCATAGTTGTTTCAAGATGTATTTTTTTTTCAATTCTACCTTTTATTTTAAGACAAACTGTCTGCTCAATGCATTTACTCTCTTCTCACATGGCATAACACTGAGAATTAGATCCCTTTAGCAGAAGAGAAGCAAAAAGAAATGTCTACTGGTAAAAAACGGTGTGTGCAAAGCTATGAGGACATGAGAGACAAGAAGGAAATTGCGTGTCTACAGCTGTGAGTTCTTGCAGAGAGGAGGCTTAAGCTGTGCCACGAGCCAGGCCCTTATTTTGCAGTAGGAAATTTGGGGATAATATCGGAAGCCAGATATTGGTATGCACATTCATTCCCGGTTTCTCTTCTCTCCATCTCCTGCTGGGCAGGCGCAAGGAGGAAGATGGTCAACTTATAATGGCACCCACAGATCAAGACACAAAATAGTCAGCCGTGGATTTTTTCTCCCCATGTTTGATTGCTGCCCTGAAGAAACGTACTCTTGTGCCTGAGCCGGAGCCTAAGCCGTCAGCAGAGGGTACGGACAGGTGTTATTTCTGCCCGCTCCGATCAGAGGGGAAGTTTCCCAGCGGATGCACCGGCCCGCAGGCCGGCGTGCTGCACGGCGCCGTGTCCCGCGTGCCGCCGGCCTCGGGACCCTCGGGACCCGGCGGCCCCGGGGTGGCTGCAGCGCCATTTTGGGGGACCGGGGGCGTGGGGCTGCCCCCAGGCTGCTGGGCAGAAACGGCTGCGGAGCGAGCCTGCGCCGGCATCCGGATGGGACAACTCGAAGCATTGTTTCCATGGAAAATAAGAGAGATTAGCTTTCTAGAGAACAGGATCACCCCGTGTAAAGCCTTAAACGCCGTTTGTGCTCCAGGCACTGGCAGCGAGAACACTGGGGCGTAAAACCTGCAGAGAGAAAACAAAAAGAAGAAGAAAGCAGGGAGATGGGAAATAACTAATAAAAGGTTTGGGCAGATTCTGAAATATTATAAAATGGATTTTGACTGGCAGCAGCAGGGTACTTGGAAGTGCCCCCTGCTCTCGCTGCGCTGCTCACAGGGGAACGAGCCTCCGCGCGCTCAGTGCGGCGACACAGCGGGGAAAACCAGCAACATTTGGAGGCCGGGGGGATGACTTGTTCACACCCAAAATCGAGGCCAGCTCGTCTGTGCTCTGCTCCTGAGGCGAGCAAACCATCCCAGCTGCAACAACGGAGGAAACTGGAATCGCCAGGAAAATGTGGCATGAGAAACACAGCCATCCCTGGGTGTCCCTGGGGGATGACACCGGGTGGTTCGCTCACACGAACGTCCTCCCCGTAACGATGCAAGTGGCTGGAGGGGAAATAGCCGAGGGGCAGAGGTGAGCAGCGGCGCTGCCCACGCCGGGAGCAGAGGCAGGGCGGCGATGGGCAGCACGCGGCGCCGGCAGCCCCTGCGTCCCGCTCCGCAGCACAGGGCAGCTCAAATCGCCTGCTCTTTCCCCAAGCTGGGCATGAGGGGCTCAGGAGGCAGCCACAGCGCGCATGTTCCCGGGGGTTGCACCTCCTGCTCCCGGGTCGGGGTCCCCAGGCAGGTCCCCAAGCTCGGGCTCCAGCTGAGGTTTGCAGCCATCGGGCTTTAGCTCCGCGTGCCACTTTGCACGCAGTTCTCTGCGCTCGCTGCCTGGCCCGAGGAAGTGTCACAGGCACCCCGGGTCACCCCAAAGGGTGCGCAGCCCCAGCTTCTATGTGGCTCGTGCTTTATTTTCACCCCTCCCTTCATTACACCTCCCCAGCCCGGGCGGCTGCTCTTCCCTCCCGCACGCTGCGTGCAGGTGGGATCCCGAGCCACCAGCACTACAATTCTGCGACAAACGGCACCTTTATCCCCGGCCAGGCTTTCTGACACGGGAAGGCACAGGACGGGGAGGAAAACAGGCTCTGGGCGCACCTCACAGCGGGCAGCTGCTGAGCTCCGCAGCCACGTGAGTCCTCGGCAGGGTACGCTCAGAGCACGGCCGGGAGCTTTTCTCAATGGGTCATAATTTTATGGAAATCTCGTTAGGTCGATTTGCAGCAGGGATAAAGCACTCCTCTTTCTCAGCACTCCACACTATTTTCCAGTGCCCGGCAAATTAGATTTGCTCAGCGCATTAAGCGGCACTCTGCTGCTAGGTTTTACAGATTAATTTCATTCAGAGCTCTTTAGCCCTCTCTGTGCTGCATGTAATGAGAAGAGAAGAGCCTTTGGTGCAAGGAAAGTTTTTTATGTGATTCCTAGCTCAAATGCCTTCCAGCTGATGTTCTGGGCGGGGGTACATAAACACCTCAAGTAGCCAACGGCTTGCACAAAGCTACACCCATGATTTTTTGGTGGTGACAGGTGAATCAGGTGGATTCTCTAGGATGTGGTGCCACATCCCTAGATTGTCCCTGTCCTCCACCTGTGTGACTGCCAGGGCGGGCAGAAGGCCCTCCACAGCCAGCTGGTCTGAGCCCGGGGCGCAGCCCGTCACACCGCTACCGCCTCATCCCGGCTGACAGTTTTTGTCTGACCTACAGCAAAAGATTTTGAGCAGTTGGTTCAGAACCGGGGGGGCTTTCGCCCGTATTTCAGCCAGTCCATTGGCTCACTTTTTAATTGAATTATACCGTTCTTTATAAGATGTTATCAGCATGTATCTTCACATATGATTACCAGATGCTTCTTTTTCTCCCTTATGCCAGCAGAGATTTGGCGACACTTGCACTGCTTCCTTCTGCTGCAGAGATGCATGACATCCCCAGGAGCTGTTAGGGTAAACCCCGGTCTTTCCCCTTCTGTAGCCATGCAGGTGACCAGGTGCACGACGCGGCGTGCTCTCCACCAGCCTATTTTCTGAGCTTACAAAGGGGTGCCACAGAATTTGAAAGCAAGTTTGCAGCTAGCACCATAGAAAGAAAGGAGCTGCTTGCTCAAAAGAGATGCACTTGATGCCTGCGTGAAATGTTCTGCTGTCGTGTTTTGTTCTGGTTTTGCAAGTTTCTATAGATAAAAGCTGAGGAAAAGAAACCCACCCAGATACAGTATGATTATACAGCTGTTGTAAATCGGTGCAAATGAAGTTAAGATAATGAGACAGTTCTGTTCAACTCGGAGCGTTTTTTCCTATCACAACCACCCCAGGTACCGGAAAGGAACATGAGACATTTCAAGCTGGTCAGCACTTACTAATTGTTGCTTCTGCAGCGAGTGAGACCCACAGCAGAAGAAATCACTTGGGCCTGATCAAGTCCAGCACAGGCCTTGTTATCATATGGCTTTTCTCACCACTAATACGTTGGTGCAGATGCACACAATTACTTAGGTACTGATACTCAGTGTTTGCAACATCAAAGTGATCTTGGCTTGTTTCTGAACGTTCAGGTATACGAAATATTTAAAACATTGTAAGACAGGGAATTAATAACAATGGGTGCATTTTAAAGTTAAATGACAGATCTGATTTTTTAAAAAGTAATGCAGATTACTTGCAATTGCAGTTTGAGTTTTTGACTAAGCAGAAATCAAGGTACTTATCTGCTGACCTTAACAATGTTCTTTTCAGGGGAAAATAAAAATTTTCTGTGTCTGAAAAAATATTGGGCTACTTTCTGTATGAAAAATATACCTTAATCCAAAACCTTGGTAGCAATAAAAAAAAACACCTAACTCGCCGCTTTTCTTTCTAACACCATTTCAGGCAGAAGAGGATATTGCTCTTTCTCCTCTTACTCTTAACTAGTTAACCCCTGGCCACCTATTCAGGATGCAGAAAATACAAGCATATCCTGCCAAATTATTACTGTTCTGAAAACTGATACAGTGGATTAAATACCCTGTTAGGGTAAATTACTCAAGTTCTGTTGAGCGCAGCGGAGTTACACAGACAGCACCAGGAGGCCAGCTGTGCCTAAAGGCAGAGGGGCCGGCGCGGCGTGGGCAGCAGGCAGGGCAGGGGAAGGGGTGACGGAGCGCCCCAGGACCTGAGCGCAACCAGGAGAGGATGCAGGTGGCAGAGGAGTGGAGGAGGAAGCAGGATGTGTAAGACTCACTCATTAAATAAATCTGCAGTGTGTGCCTTATCTAATTAACTTGTTGCTATTATCTTATTAAGTCACTATTTGCTCCAGACTCGCCTTGGTCATATATCTCATTTCTATGTTCTAAGTAAATAAGCCTTTTAAAAATGGTTTATAGTACTACTTGTGAATTTATAAAAATGGTTTATAGTACTACTTGTGAGTTTAGTCTGGCATATATATTTTTTTATTTTTAATGTAGGCAACCAAAAGAATGCTTGATACTGTTTAAAACACGTGGAAAGTTTCTTCTCAAAAATCTGGACAATTCAGGCAGTACTTTGGTCAAGGACAGGATGAGAAAGAATACGAAATATGCTAGCAGCAGTTACTCGGTGCAGACATACCCACGTCTGATGGGCAGTCTTGTGTCCGTCAGGGCTCCCCGCAGCAGGTCCAAGCACACGCCTGGCGGAGCTGAACTGCAAGGTAACGGGACGTGCCTGGTGCCCCAGGGCCAGAGACCTGGGCTGAGGCGGGTGCCTCGTTAGGTCACTTACAGAGCAGCGTCCCTCCGTACCTACAGACCCACGTTGGGGATTTAAGCAAGAGTAGAGCAGACTGAGGGCATTTGCATGAGAAGTTTGTAGCAGTTTAACAAGTTGAATATACATTAATTTAGCTTGCATTAGTAAGATGAAAAATGATGCTTAATAGTTTGTGAAAAACCACAACTGAGCCACAAGAACTGGTTTCAGACAGCCTACTTAAAGGCATACACCAGTTTTGTTAAACACAGTTAAAATGATTTTATTACATTAATTTTTTTTTTTCCCAAAGCAGAGCAGGCCTTGAAGAAAAATTTGAATACGAAATAACTTTCTGAGATAATTAAAGAAAAAGCAGGGGAGAGAGAGAGAGAGTTGGCTGCAGCCTCTCCCTTATTCCTGGAGCACACCAAGGCTATGCAGGGCTGGGTGGCCGTTGCCAGCTGGTGCTCGTTCCTCTGTGGGCAGAGGGAGAACAGGTGAGATAACATATTTGCTTTCTTTGTGGTACAATACAGGAGCTAATGCAAATATGCTCGTCACAGGGAGTCTGAATACCACATCCTGCTACTATTTCCAAAGGAGACCCAGCCCTCTTTTAAAAGAAGTTTATTCAGGAAATACTACCGCTTCATTATTAATTTCGTATGATTTATTCTAACAACTCTGTAAAGTACTTGTTTACTCACTGCTGTTTCACATGAAATTCCTCCATCTAGGAAGAACAGAATCTATGCATATTTCCTGTTCTTGTGAATTGTGTGGAATTTTAAGTGTTAGACAAATAAGCAGGAAGCTGAGGTTACTAAGACACTCTCCTTTAATTTAAGGAACCCAAAAGAAATAACCAAAATCTTCGTTTGCAATTTAGCCTAGTGGAGATAAAGAGAAAACCTATCTGGAAACCGGAACTGCTTTAGCGAAATGCTTCCATCTGAAACCTTCCATCATAGCGAAACATTTCCAGTGACATAAAGAGCGCCAGCAAGCAGCAGAATTACTAATTGCTTGTGCGGTCAAACTGAACCACTGCTGAGCACAGGCCAGTTTGTAGGACACTGCGTGGGTGCAAAGTTCTGAGGTGCGAGGCCTCAAGGAAGTGCTTGCCAGCGGTTCGGTCTCCTCCCTCTGCGAGCGCTGGGTATTTACCAGCAGGGAAAGTGGCAAACTGTACAGCCACAACCCATCTGCGAATGCCACAGCAGCCAATGCTGGCACCAGTCTGGCTGATCCTAAACTGACTGATCGTCGCTCCCAGCTGAGCTGCATGGAAACTCCTTTTTGAAAAGGATGTGTGCGCCATCGGTAAGAAGGATTAGTTGTTAGCTGTACAGCCCAGAGAATGAAGCTGTTCAGAAAATTCATTTTCTCTCAGTAGTGACAGCGCTATTTTGAAATGTTGCCAGTAACAAACCCCAGGGAACAGTAGAAACCAATCAAACAGACCTCTGAGTGGCTACAAGTGCTGGAAACTGGTCCTGGGTGCAGGAACTGCAGCTGGAATGTCCTCCAGGACCATGACAGGTTACCAGCAGCCGTCCGAGTTCCGCAGATATCTCTGGACACACAGAATTCAAAACAGAAAAATAATGGCAGAGCGTTCCCATGTATTCAAGTAGGGTATGAAACTCCACCACCAGTTTCCAAGAATCTTGTGGTCTGTTTTACAGCACGGAGAGTGAAGTTAGTCTCATGTAAGCAACAGTTGTTAAAAAAGTCCCAACAAGTCACCACTGTTACCAGCCAATGTGCCCCTCTGAAGACTTTTCTGAGGGGTGCTGAACCCTGCAGAAAGTCCCTACCCCCCCAGAACAAGCACTAGCTCAGACCCATTGGGGTTTAAATGCAGGAATTTCCTAATGTAGGAGCTCCTGCATAGCCTCTGCCCATCAGAGCAGAACATATGTTGCGCAGTGCTGTGAATCAGCGGCACAGGTACCAGGAGCATCACAGGGAGCAGCGGCTGAAAGTCAGGGTGCCACGCTGGCTGGCTGGGCTGCTGCTGATGTCCAAGACCAGCGGCGGGTGATGCCCAGTGCAGTACCATTCAGTGGCAAATCCTACCTTCCTTCCCTTCTTCTCTTTTTTCTATTTCTCCTGCTTGCACGTTGTTCTCCTTTATTCCTTCCTGAAGCTACTTCCCGTGTTCATCATTCCTGTGGATTGCCTGGCTTCACACTTCCTCTCTTTGCTGACTGAGTCCGGAAGAAGTCTGCCTCCTCCATCCAACTTCTTGCCCTATAATTCTCACTGGAAATCTGCCAGCAAGCTAAACCGGAGTTATAGCACCGAGTGCTAAACCAACCATCTTTAAACCATCTTTAAGGAAGATTATACACTCGTATGCTTTAGAGTTACCGCTGATTAGGGTGAGATCCTCCTGGGGAAAAAAAAAAGAGTATTAATCCCTGCCTACTGCACAAATTGTCCTACTCGCCTTTCAAGCACATGTTGCCATTAGAAACAAATCCTAGTTTGCAAAACTGGGGCTGGAAGATGGGGCAGGGCAGCCAAGCCCAAGATTCCCTGTACTAGAGTTCCCAGAGACTTTCATGGAAAAAAAAAAATTGGCTTAAATGTATCACCCTGTGACAGTTAGGATCAGAACTGCATGAAAGAAATACAAAGACGACAAAAAAATGTAGCACATTAGCAACCTTAGCTCAGGCCAATTTTACCAGTGCCATAGAGGCCCAGACGTCTCCAGATACTGAAAGAGTTTTCCAAATTCGTATCAGCAACACCTACAGAAGCAAGCTCTCTGTTTCTCACCCGATGATGTGCTCTGTGCATCAATCTACCTAGGTGCACGCTGCTTAGCACTGCGATATCTCAGCATTCCCTCTCTCTTCTCACCACTGACCACACGCAAAAAATGACATATAAAAGAGGAATTCTGTCATAAGCTATAACTTTGTAGTACTCTACCGAAACTACGACAAGTCCAAGAATTCTACGGAAATTATTAGAACTGCCTTTGTACATGCAGTTCTACTGCCCAAGGGCTTTGTCACGCACTATAGCCTTGCCAAAATCAGCACGTAGGATAACAAGAGCCTTTATTTGTCTGTACAATTTTCACTTAGCTCTCTGCCTCTCCTGCCTGTTGTGCTTTTATTTTTAAAGCGGATATTTGAGGGCTAAGCTATGCTAGTACTAAGCACCAATTATCAGAAATGCAGTGCAAATATTATCATTTTTCATATGAAGACCAATGCACAGTCCTAGGAACAGAATGCTTCTCTCCGAGCCCTACGAATCTGCTTGAGCAGCCCACAATGGAGACATCAGCGTCACTTCTGGTTAGGGTGAAGAGTTGCGTTGTATTTGCTGCCGGGTAGTTTGCTTTAAGGCAGCACACAGGAACTGATGTCAGTTTGTGGACATCTTCACCTGTTGGAAATCGGGAGAGATTTACCTTGTTCCCACCCAGTGTCCCATCAGGGGCTGGCTGATTCAGGAAGCTGCACAAGGCTTCAGGTAGAAATACAGATATCTGAGATATCTGCCGTGTCCTGCAGACAGGTGGGTGTCCAACCTAAGGAAGCCCCGCCGGGCCCCACCGTGCAACAATAACGCCAGGCCTGCAGCACAGATGACGATAACCGTGCTGTTTGGCTGTGTTAGCTCACTGAAGTTATTCTACTCCTATCACTGCCACGTGAAAACGCTTCAGAAAGAGCTGCACTTGAGTTACAAAACGCTGTTTCTTCTCAGTAGCGCAGAGTGATGGATTAGCAGTGACTGGATTAGCACTCGATGAACTCTTCCAGCTGCAGCGCTCGATCCTCGTGGCATCAGGACATTGCACTAGCAGCAGGATTTGAAGCACAACCCTGCCGATAACTACCTTGGACTGGCTTTTGGGAACTGGGGGATGGATTAAAGGGACAATACGAGCTAGCGATGCTGTGAGATGAAGCCCTTTAAACTTTTTCCCCCAAGGACTCAGAGGGGTGATAAGTAATAAACTAATGGGCTGAGCGGCTACAGTCACTCTTTGTTCTGGATCAGGGGCATTTTGCCCAGTCAGGGCCGCTTCCTGGAAGGCTGCTGATAAAAGCTGAACGCACACTGAACCCACAGCACAGACTGGGACTGGCTGGGCAGTTCCCAGGGGGGCTGCAGGATCTGGCCCATGCCCGCAGTGCAGTGCCCTCTTGCTCACAGCACGGCCAGGGTCTTTCCTGGGGCTGGGGGCTCGCCCCTCGCCAGGCTGTGAGGAAGCAAGTGGTTTTGGCCGATGTTGGGCTGCTGCAGGCGGTGGCTTTGTCCCGTTTGGGCTGCCACTGTCCCTCGCTGCGCAGGGCAGAGATGCTGCCCCGGCCCTCAGCGAACTCAGGGGTTTGTGCGGTGGGAGCCGGAGATGGCCGAGTGCTGACCAGTGCGAACAACTGACAGGAAAATGGGGGTACAGGGGAAGGGAGGCCCCTTCGGCCTGTCCCGCTGACAGCAAAGCGGCCACCCCGGGGACCAGGCGAGCGGGGCCGGCCCGGGTTTCCCCTCCGGGCTCCTCTCCCCGTCGACAGCCCCGGCTACGGCAGGTTTTGGCCTCTCAGGGAGCGCCCGCTCCCCTGGGGAGG
>VXAL01007218.1:68183-81018 GCA_013399475.1 Chauna torquata | reverse complement strand
GGGGCTCGCCGGCGGCGCGTCCCGTGCCTTCGGCCGGCGGGCGCGTCGGGGAGGAACCTTCGGCTCCTGCGGGGGGAGGCAGGGAGGGGAAGGGTGGTCCCGGCCGCCCTGGAGCCGCAGCGCTGCCCTGCCGGGTGGGCTTAAGGCAAAGGGAGGCAGCAGCTTCTAGACGCCAGGCTCGAGTGCTCGTAGCAGGGAACCCAGTGCGCCCTCTCCTTCAGTCGCAGCGTGCAGCGGCTACGCTGGAATACTCGGCATAGGTGCTCTTGTTTGCTAGCGCGTGTGGGCTTTTTCCGTTCTTTTTGTGCTTCTCAAGTCGATTAAAATGAATTTATAACACGGCGCTCTTGTTCCAGAACGTCCAAATATAGTTACCCCAAAATAGTTCCTCAGTGTCTGCTGTCACTTGTACCTCCGTAATCGTGGTGGAGGAATGAGATGAGAATATGAGATGAAGCATATAAAAAGATCGGCTGAGGCACAAGCAGAATACACCTTGCATTTAAAAACCAGCCTGGTTCATGCAGAACGGCATCGGTAGGTTGGCGTGCAGCTGGCAGCCTGGCATAGCCAGCAGCTCAGATGGGGGTACCTGTCACGCAGCTGTGTGCGCTTTGCAGAGACAATCGGGCAGGCTGGGTCCTTACGTTCATAGCCAAGCACAGCTTCTGTGGAGTTTAGCTGAGGTGTCTATGAGTGGCTGTGGCGGCAGGAGAGCCAGGTACACCGAATAGCAGAGAAGTAGTTTGCCTCTTCTGAACTCTATTTAAACATTCTTTTCAAGTAACTCTAAGCTGTGGGTGGAAGAAAATGCTGAAGGCAAAATGAATTGTGTGCTTGCAGGCATATGGGCAAAAAAGGCCCGAGTGCTAGAGCCATGCTAATTCACTCAAGTGAGAGAGAGAGTGTGACTCCACGTCCCATTCTTTAATCAGACTCAAAGGAGAAACAGTTTTCCCATGCTGAAAAACTCTTCTCAACAAATCTGGTGGGTTTCGGCTGTGTGTGAAGTTCTCAAGATGGGGTGTTACAAGTAAATGCGCAAGAAGGCAGTGTTGGCAGTTTTGCACACAATGTTGTTGGAAAGCTCTGCTAAGAGATGGTGTTAGGGAAGTTTGAACAGCTGCAGAGGAAAGCGACAGCTCTCATGGTGCGGTGCTTATTTTTGCCTTGAAAGAAACAGCAATATATTGCAGCCTGCTGGAATGTGCGAACTGGGGAGTAGCAACGCGCTCCCTTAGCGTGTGCCTAGAAACTGCTAAGGCTGACGTATCACAACCTGGTCATTACTGAAGTACGTGCTGCTGCAGTTCAGAAACTGGTGTAATAGCATCTCAAAAAATATACTTCCCTTAAGAACATGTCACAAAATACAGTTGTATGCTGCTTACCTAGATACCTCTGAGTCCTGCCTGCTGAGTGTCTGAATTTGCATTTGAGAAAGCTATGTAGCTTTTTTTCTGGGAGGTGCTGTTTTTTTTCCTCACTGTTCATGTATTGCAGCCTCAGACTTTCAAGCTGATTTTCCTGTGAGCGAGTGGCAGGTATCCCTTTTGTCTCAGAACAGCTGCAGAGGAGACTATATGTATATGTTGCGCAGGTTCCCAGGAAAGCTTCAGTTTTGCTCTTTGACTGAGGAACAAAGCAGCCAAGAGTACTGCAGCAGAAGGTCTACATTTTGCATTTTGTGTGTTGAAACATGACAGGGGGAGGCAACGTGGTCACTTGCATAATGCAGTGGGGCAGGATTTGATTTGGGTGGCACTGGGAGAAAGGCAGAGCCGAGCAATCTGTCGTCCCCCTGCCGCCCCCCGGGTAAGGCTGTTGGCCTTGTTGGAGTTAACCTGGTCTGGCAGAGGAGATCAGACTGCGACCCAGTGTGTGCAGCCTAGCCTGCCGTGCTGTGATATTCTGTCTCTGTTCTCATCAGCGCAGCCTTAAGACATGACCAGACAGCATGGAAACAGTTTCAGTGATCTAAAACACAGCAGGCTAATTAGGCAATGAATAATTCTCTGGAGTGACTGATTAAGAGTGGACCATGTAATCTTCAAATATCATATCAGAAAAGGAGCTTTAGGATCTGTGTTTCCTTTTAACTCTTGAAGAACTGGCTAATTCCCGTAGATTGGAGTGATAAAACTCATTGCTAACCTTGCTCGTGGCAACTCCTTGTTCACTCCTCATTCTTGCCCTCAAAACCTTTCATTTGCTTGTCTGCCCCTAACAGCTCCCATCTCCGCCTGCTTCGCTGTTGGCACGGAACTGGCTGGGTTAGCGCTAACCGGGGTGAGGCCAAGTACGACTCCTTCTGGAGAGACAGGAACAGAAGCAGCCAATGTGACAACTTCAGAGGCTTTGTTTGTGGTTTCTGCCTGCTGTGGCGTCACGCAAGCAGAAAGCCGCGGGCACAGGGAGAGGAGAAGCAAGCCGTGGGAAGGTGTTGGCAGCGGCGTGGGGACGCTGCTGGCAGCCGAGCAGGGAGGCACGAGGAGACCTTCCTGCTCCTCTCTGCGGCCTCGGTGGGAAGAGAGACAGAATTGTTCTCTCTGCGACTTCGAGTGGTTAAAACTTCTGGGATGATCGTTTCAGTCTGAGCAGTACAATAGACTTTAATTCCAAAAACCTTTCGTGCAATAATCAGATTGCTTCAGTGTTCCCATAAGATTGTCTGCCACAGAAAGAGGAAATGATTTGTTCTTCCAAAAGCAGTGCTTTAAATGGGTAATAACCATTAGCATGTTAGAACTGATGACTTTCTATCTTGAGAAACCTTCCTTACAATTCTCAGTCCTTAAAGAGCCATGATAAATGGGATCAGATTATTTGACAAGCCAAGCCCTTCTGATCACTGTTGTATGTTTTTATTTAAACAGAATGGTACAGGGAATGGAAATTGTCTTAATGTACTGAGGGAGGTGTCAGCTGGTATTGTGGCTTGCCATTGTTGCGTGGTTTGTTTAAGGGAGCACTCAAAGTGGTATGAGCTTTCCAAGCCTGTCCTAAGCAATATGGAAAGAAACCCATTAATTTTGATTTATGCCAAAAATCTTCTCTAACCATGTGACAGCAAAAGGAGAACTGCTTTGAGAATTGCAAAAGAAGCCTATAAAGCTGCTCTTCAGCCATGCGAAAGCCTCAGTGTTTCTAGGTAAGCCCCAGCAGAGAGGACACAGTGAAGTGAGGTGGCCACCCTAATGGAGGTTCAGTATTAAAGGAACTAAAAACCTAGACCAAAGATACTGGGAAAAGCAGCAACGTATATAAATATGGACCTGTCAAGGGTGCAACCAGCTAATAGCTTAAGCTGCTGTAATAGCAACTTTGCTTTTTATTCCCTAAAAGGATGTGCTCCTTTGTAAGAGCACAGCCAAGTCTCCAGAAGTTGTTTCTGACCAGCTTTGTTTTACGAGGGGCTAAGTGTAAGATGGCAAAATGGGTTTGGGACTTTAGGAGAGCATTCAGTCCCCGCTCCTGTGCTGGGCAGGATCAGCTGTATATCTCAGTCATGTTTTTGTAACCTCGTAAGACCGCCAGTGATGAGGATCTGCAGTCCCTGGTGCTGTGCTGGTCAGCTTGTCAGGTGTAACTGGACCCTCCCTGGCTGCAGGTCAGGCAGAGGGGAGGAGAGCCGCTCACTGTCCCTTCGCAGCTGGCTCTCAGCCCCGCAGCGCAGCGCCGAGCAGCTCCCCCTCCGGAGGAGGCCCGCAGGAGCTGGGAGCGTTACGTTTCTTTCTGAATCAGGCCAGCAGTGTCTGTAACTGGGCGTCCGTAACAGGGCGCTCTGTAACTAGCGGTTCCTTTTGGAAAGCACTGTGCACTCAGTGCAGTTCCTGCTTGCTCCGTCAGACGTCAGACGGGGAAGTACTGGCCGTGCACAGTGATAAGTGGAAGGAAGATGTGTTTTAGGGAGGGGTGCCTGTTACGAGGGCTGTCAGCTTTACGGGAACTGTGGCCGTTTTATTTCAGAGCTGCAGCGGATAAAGTAGCCTGCAGCAGGCACAGAAGCGGGGCCGTGGCAAAGCTGACATAGCATCCGCTCGTCACTTGGCCGTGTGTGCATCCCTCCGTAGCCCCGTCACTTGGCCGTGCGCGCATCCCTCCGTAGCCCCCGCTGGCTGGACGAGGGGCAGTGCTGGGCCGGGTGTGCGGAGCCGGGGGGGCTGGAACCTCACGGCTTCCTCTTCCTTCGCCGGCAGGAGCACAAGGCATTGGCTGCCGCGGCTATGCCGGGCAGAAACTTTCTGTGTGATAGGTTTCAGGAGTCTTCAGGCCTTTTTTTTTTTCCCCTGAATTTCATTTCTAAGTGGAAGCTTCTTCTTTTCCTCCATTTCAGAAGTTCCTGTAAAGAGGATGACCTGACAGCTCTGCTCACTGCTTTCTGACCCATTCCCACCCTTATATGCACATTTTTTCATCATTTTTTTTTCTGTACAGTACATACAGCTCATTATCTGTAGGCAGCACAAAGTAGAAATTCTCCTAGGCTTAGTATTTCATTAAATTCTGCTCGATGAAGTTGCTCCAGAAGACGGGTCTGTGTTTTATTTGGGGATCAGTTAGGAGGTTAAAGATGGCCACTGGCCCTGTATTCTCCCTCTGCTTCCAAAAAGTGTTTTCTGAAGGAGATTACAAAGGATCCACAACAACAGAACTGAGCTCTGTTGGCCGGGCTTTGGGCTAGCTAACTGTAAAGCAGCATAGCTTCGTTTCTGTTTGTGGAGCGATGCTGTTTCATACCATCAGAGGGCCCGGACCCGACTTTCAGGACAGGCTTTCTAAGCTGTGGAGTTGACTTTCCTCCCCGCACGCTTCCTCTTTACTCCATTGATAACTGTTCATTACACACGTTGATTCATGTACGCAGGAAGAAGTTTAGTGTTACAAAAAAACAGGAGTAGCTGGCAAGTGTTCGGGTCGTTTAGGTGTAATCATCCAGTTTGGAGTCTTCATCAGCATATCAGTGTTCCTAAATTTAAATAGAGATCTGGAGAAAAATAGCGTAACAGTCATGTGCTTGGTTGCAAAGGCTGGGTTTTGTCAAAGGAGCTCTACGTGAGATTTTTGATGAGTTTTGGATTCAAAACATGAATTTGATAAGGTTAGGGACAGATGAGGTATGGATAATGATATCTTGTTCCTGCAGTTGAAAGGGAAGTCTAACCCACTTCATGCCTTCCAGATAACTATATTTGCTCATAAATTTTCATAGAATTTGTCTTCTTTTCCTGACAGATAAGTAACGTAATGAATGGTAGGTTTCACTTGCCTTCAAAAGAGCAGGAGAGACAGAGGGTTTGAACAGCAAGTCAGCAGAGCGCTACTCAGAGTCTGCTTGGATTTATGGCAAGTCGGGTTGTGTTGGTAGGGTGCGAAGTGACACTGCACTTGTGACAGCAGTCCCCGTACCCTCCTTCTCCTGTATTTAATAAGTAGTAGTTCCCAGCGCACGTCCCATCCTTGTAGAACTCCCTTGCCAGTAGTTACATGATTTATATATATATATATGTTATATGAGATTTTTTTTTTCAGTCAGCCACTGAAACTTTCTCTTACTGGCTTTCTTCCTCCTTAAATACGTTTCTGTAAGTACTATTGATGCATGCTTGTTTTCTTTTTTCAGGTGTGAAAGAAAGGTTTGAGTATTTACCATCTGGGTTATTTTACAGTAGAAGGATTCTACTGCAAAACCCAGTTCTAGCTTGTGTGTTTTGCAGGTATTTTGTAAATTATCGTTATTTTCTGGTCAGTAGCAGAAAGCAGTTATATTTGTGTAGCCATTCAAGTGCAATAGACTGGGTTACGCGTTAGATACAGGCCTAGCGCGGCACAGTCCACGCATACCTAATTCCTATACTTATCAAGCAGGCTTTTGAAATGGTAGAATAGAGGAAAATGTATATGATTGCTTGTGTTATAACTAACCTTGTTCAGTGTGTTTCGCCTGGAGGAAAAAAGCACTGGAGAAATGTAGTAAGAGGTTTTGGTAACAGTTGGGTGCACTCTTTTTTTTTTTCTTTTCTTTTGTGTATTGCATTCATTTCTCATATTGATTAGTGCTGCAAATAACTGAATTAGTCACTCTTCTCCCTTGCCCTCCCAAATACAAATACGAATTTACGCTGTGTGTGTGTAATGAGAGTGTCTAGGCATGGCGGCATACAGGCTGGGTTCTGCTCTTCCCCTCTGCGCAGCGCGGGGTAGCAGAGCGTGCCGCTTGGCAAAGGCCCCCCCGAGGTGCGGGTGCGTGAACAGAAGGCGCTGATGGGTGTGGGTAGCTGCCAGCACGCGGCTCGGTTTGTTCTGAGTAATACTCGTGGGACGTGAGGTGGATGAATGGGTTGTAGCTTAGGAAATCTCTGACGATTACAAATCTATTTAGAAAGCGGTATTGGGAGATTTTACTGGCTTCACGTGTGTGAACGCTCACTGGGGGCTTCCTGTGAGTTGAATGGGGTTCGGAGGTTAAAATGCTGACAGCTCCCTTGTGTGGCATGTGTGTGAGGGGTTTGGTAATAAACTGACCTTCGAGTTACGTTCAAAGCATGCTCAGATGTGTGAAAATGTAAAGAAGAACTTCTAAAATGCAGTGTGTCCTGTATATATTTGTCTACAAAAAAGGGTATCCTGGCTTAAGTGAGGAGTACGTGGCTGAGATGCCAAGAGCCTTTGTGTGCTGAAGCCTGAACCTGTCTGCGCTCAAGTGCTGTGGGGCATCAGTGCCAGAAATCCTCCGTCTGGTCCTTTGGGGTTTCTCAGCTTTAAGGAAGGAGACGATAAAAGACCATTTCTTTCACACTGGTGCTGCATTTGGTATGTATTGCTGCTCACAGCTCCTGTGTGGGAATTATTGTGTGAGCCTGGTTTTGAATAGAGAAGCCAGCTTTAATTTCATCTCAGCGTAGCTCCAGTCAGTTGTTTGATTGTTGAGGGGAAAAAAGTGTTTGGCTTATTGTGGGCCGTTTACTTGGCAGCTGCAGGGCTCTGCTTTTTGGCGGGTGATTGCTGACAAAGCAGAGCGTGATGCTGGGTTGCTGGATGGAGTTTTATCCTACCATCGCTATGTCCCTTCTGTTTCTCCTGCTCGGGAAGGATTTGTGAGGCTACTTTCTGATAATGCACTCTTAAATTTAATTCTCTGTCTGCATTCCACTTTGTGCTGCAGACTTCCCTTCAGGTGCTTTCTGCTAGCGAAGAGGTGTCTGACGTGACTGTGGGTGAGTTTGACGTCAGTAGTGTGGTCAGTGAGGGGTTCTCTCGTGGGAGCTCCTTGGGTGGGAGACATTGTCCCACCGCAGAGTGACAGGTTGTGGGTATTTGAGGTGGGACTAGAGTTTAGTTCTTCATCAAGTATGCAGAGGCCTCAGTGATTTAAAACAAACAAAAAGGAAACAAGAAAACCAGAGGGCAGATTCTCTCTTTGAGGTATGGTTAAAATTGCTCTCACTTGGGGTAGAACTAGTCTGGAACCTGGAAGGTCTCGTCGTCCTGGTTGCACGAAGCACAGCATCTGGCAGGCATTCGTGTGTCCTGCCTACTAACTCTGGGGAGCTAGGACAGGTTTGGGGTTTGGTTTGGTTTGCTTTTTTTCTTCCAGTAGCTCAGTTTTCCCTTGGATATTCTGATCCAACATCTGTGGCTCCAAATGCCAGTCAGAGTGAAGAGGACAAAAGAAAAGGAAGTTTTCCTGGTGTTTCTGAAGAGGGCCAGAGGAGGCCTTCTGTCAGTATTGCAGAACGTCGCGTTTCTATTCAAAGGATATAGCGAAAGCACGTCAAAGGCCAGCCAGGTCCGGCTTGGTCTTAGGAAGTCTTTGTATTACAGCCTGTGTGATTTCGCTGGGAGGATGGATGGAGCTAGAAATAATACATTTCCATTCCTCTTTGCATACCGACTGTGATTTCCAGCAGGAACCTACTGCAGTGAGTGGTTTTTCGTCTCTTAGAGGTGAATCTAACAGGCAAGCTGGCAGGCAGCCTGTCCTCCCACGATCAGCTTTGCCTACCTATCAACGCTGTTTTTCGTTGGAGCTCTCCGTGCGCTTACTGATTTGTCAGGAAGGTAGTGCTGCGCCTGCGGGGTTTCTGGGTCGGGGAGAGGGTCTGTTTGGCGGTACCGTGCTAAACTTGGCCGGTGCCCACCTGTCTCACGCGCCCTTACAAAGTGTTTTCGAACCGCGCGTTGGTATCGGGGTCATCTCTGCGCGTGCCGTGCGTGGGTGATAAGTGTCCTGGTCACCTGCGTAATCGCTGAGCCCGCAGGGACAGGCGGGGGATCTCTGGCGTGACAGAAGGGTGCCGCCGTCCTTCCGAGGGACGCTGCTGGTGCTGCTGGGTACGCAGGCTGCTGCTGGCCTCCTGCAGCAGGACTGCCTTCTGTTCAAGGATCAAATTTATACCTGCTGGTGACACTGCTAGGCCTCAGAGGCTGTCAAAAGAAAGGGAAGTGGCGGAGTTCTTAGCTGTGCTGGAGAAGTCAGGCTCCAGCCTCACCGCAGCAGAAGCAAAAAGGAGGAGCCAGCCCCCAGCGCCCGCTGCGGCGGGGAGCAGCGAGCGAGCTCGTGAAGCCTTCCGCAGGGTGGCTCGGGCTTTGCTAATTGAAGTAGGTGATGGTTACTGCGTGTGTAGTAGTGGCTACGTGATGTGCTCAGCCGTGAGTTGGCCCTCAGGACCATCACTGATTTTTTTAGTTATTATTTTTACATTTACAAAAAAAAAGAAAGCTTAGATGAATAATAGTGGTGCTGATTTGTTTTGCTACAGAGGGAACAACTCTCTTGCTGCCCAGCTGCTGGTACAATATGTGCGCTGTAATTTTATATCCTGTGCTTTCTAGAGCTAATGGTATTTATACAACATTTTTGTTTGTTGGACTTTTAACTAATAATGTGTCAGGGGAGGAAAATCTTATTTCCTGGAGCTGACTTCTCTCTTATTGTGGGCATAACTTTTCCTTGATAATATTCCCATTAGCTACTTACGTAAGTATAAAGATGTCCTCTTTTCAACAACTCTCTCCATTAGTTAGAAAATGCATTATCAGAAAATTCAGTAGATAGGCTGTTTATTTAGGGTATACCTTCAAAATTTAAAAATCTGTAAAGTTTGGAATTTAGAAGTTTTAAGATTTTTTCATAAAATAACCTCTTCCAATTCTGAGAGGGTGAAAACATGATTCAATGGGCTATATTTTTAGGTTAGGCATCACAATTTTAGCTTGCTTAATTTGTTTTTACTATATGTCTAAACACCTTGAGATGAATTAAAACCGGTTTTCTGCAGACTTCAGTTTGTTCCCAGCAAAAAGTAGTTTTTTTCAAAAGCAGTTTAGATTTCAATTAATGACCGTCCTCCCAGTTTTTAGGGAACTCTCTATGAACAGATGAAGAAAACCAGGTTTATAACTTTTCTCCTCTGCATCCCTGCTGATGCTGTAGGGTAGGTCTTCCAGAGCGGAGCTCAGGGTTTCTCCAGCCAGTGGCTGTTTTGTTTTGAGACTGTTCCTTCAGGGTGAGGGATTGCTGGCTGTCGTGCAAAGGACTGAAGCCCTCCTGTGTCCAAAACCCATCGTCCCTCCTTTGGAGGTGCCTGTGGGCTCAGTCCCAAGCCAGGGCTGGGGTGCTGCCGGCAGGGGATCCGGAGCAGCAACAGGACAGGGTGCAACGTGTGGTCAGCCCAGGAGCAGCAATGCCATCTCTGGCATATTAGGAAAGTTCAAGAAGAGAGCTAGGAAAATCCAGAGAGGAGGGGGTGAGGCTGTCAGGAAGCAAAACAGGATATACTTCTTGGCTTCAGCTGATACCAAGCTGAAATGTTCCGATACTGGCAGATGTGCTTTGAGTTCTGTTTGTCCGCGCTGTAGGAGACGCCTTGGTCTCAGCTGCTGTGCTTGAGATGCTCCTCCAAGCTCCTCCAAGCGTGCAGTGAGAAGAACCAAAGTGCGGTTCCTCCAAATTCCCTGTCAGGTACGGAGCTGCAGGGCAACAGCATGGTGCCCAAGGAGGAGATTTGCCTGTCCCTGTAGGTTATAACTAAATATCTTCAGGTTAGGTTGATTTATTTGAAGCCATGTCTCTCTATCGAGAAAATGATCTCTGGAGTATCTGCTGACAAGTGCCAGATTTTAAATGATCTCTTACATTGTAGTTAGAGAACATTAAATAGGGATGGAACAAAATAATCAATCAAGAAACAAGATGCTGCTTCTGGTCTAGATGAGAATCTTGTCTGCCAGGAAAGCAGGAAAATGTTTTTAAAATCAGGCTCTGTCTAGATGCACAGTCTGGGAGAACAGCATCAAAATGACACATTTATCATCCTCTGGCTATTGGCTATATTGCCAGAAAGGCTTGGGAGGAACGGCTGGGCAGTCTGTTTGGGTTCTTGTAAAGTTAGTGACAGCGCTGTATCCCAGGGAGAGCCGGGGCTTCAGGACTGGACGGTGAGGTTGTGCTAGTCGAGTGGCAAGCTGGCTTTGGTCTGTGTGGTTGCTTCCAGGCTGGCTGTGTACTGCAGAACAAAAGGCAGGGGAGGACCTTGCTTGCAGGCACTGACTGGCAGTGATCTGTGGTGGTGAGAGTTGTGGCAAAATTAATTGCCATAGCTGCTATTACAACTTCAGATCCGTGTAATCCTCTCAGGATGGTGAGAACTTGAAAGTTAAGATGCCAGCATCAGAGTGATGTGGTTTTTTTGTTTAGTTGGTTGGTTTGGTTTGTTTTTTTGTTGCTTTTGTTTGTATGTTTGGTTGGTTGTTTTTTTTGTTTTTTGAATGCCATTAAGGAAAATCATGAATTAAGTTGTGTTATTTTAACAACACGAGACTTTTGCTTTACAGCCCATGGGTGTTGCTTCTCAGTAGCTCAATTTATTGAGCCATTTAAAATTAGTGTTGAAAGAAGGGACGTATATTGCACTTTTCTTAAAATGCCTCGTTAACAACTTCTTTTTAGAAAATTTTGAAGTGTTTTTTCAGATTTTCTCTAAAAGAAATTCTCTTGAAGTGCAGGCGTTTTTTTCTTTACAAACCTCAAGCCTCCTCCACTGAAGAACCTTGTTTTGTTTCAGGTATTATAACATATGATTTTTATGCTTCCCTTGTAGGTACTATTTCAGTTAATGTTTGTCATGAAACAAATTGAAACATTCAGAATTTTTAAACCCTGTTGATTACAGACACCTTTAAAAGCAAGCTTAGATGTTTACCTCATAGTAATTACTAGTAATCAGTAATAATTTTAACTCTTTCATTCTAACTGAAATTAAAATCTTAATGGTAAAATTTCCTGTGGAACAGGAACGTAGTTTGCTGTACTGCAGCATTCTGAAAGTGTCAAAACAGTAATGAAAATGTGATGGAAGTGGATCAGCCTGGTCTGCGAAACTCCCCGCACAGTCAGGTTTTTGTGAAGCACGCTCAGCCAGTCTCCGTCAAACAGCTAGTCAAGCTGGCTGATTCAGCTTGGTAGGGAAGAATTATTTAGTCTTATTTAGTGGCTTCGTGTTAAAATCTGAGGGAGCAAAAAGCCTGTGTCCAACGTGTTACGCTTCTACTTACCTACACAGTATGGAGAATGAGGAGAGCGAAGCGAAGAAGAGAATAATGCTGCCAGAATGCCCTGGTTCTGGATGCAAAGAGGAGTCGGTCTGTCTCCTTGCCCGGCTGGCAAGGAGCGACAGCTTCAGTGAGCACTGGAGGCAGGAAAGGCTAAAATGCATGCAGAGCCCGTTGTGCAAGTGGCAGGGCGTTCTGGCAAGGCAGCTGATGCTAGGAATAGGAGTGTCAGCTGCCTTCTCCTGACAGATTTACAAAAACAGTTTTTCGATCATCCTAGTCACATCTATATTTTGCTCAATGTTTACAGATCTGGCAAATTCTGCATATTCTTCTTTTGTGCATTTCGTAGCAAGGAGATGCCGAACTTCAGCTCTCCAAGAACACGGATGTTTGGGAGTAGCGTCTAATCTCAAATTAATACTTTGTATTAACAGTCGAGCATTAGGGCAGAAAATCGTTTTCCACGAGGCCTTCCTTCTTCTGATTTGTTGAATGAAATAAAGAGCAGTTACTGGGTTGAGCAGAAATACTTTGATTTTGATAATCCTCTAAGATCTGGGCAGAAATTAGTCTTACCCTGTGGAGCCTGGTAGTAAACTTGAGATATTCTGGAAAAGATTAAAGGTATTGAATTAATTTTGGTGATGTTGCTGTGTTGGTGCCCTGGCCTCCCTCTGCAAAGCACAGGACAGAGGCAGAGTAAGGCAGAGCAAAGCTGGCAGGTGAGGGCCTTTTCCTCTAAGTTCTTTAATTCCTTGTCATCCAAAGACGGATTTCTCAAAAGCTTGTCCTGCCTCTCTGGGTGGCTCTATGTCTCTCAAAGGTAAAAGTCTCATACGATGAAATTGCTTGGTACGCAGCCAATTTTTTATCCTTAAAGCTGTTGAAATACAGGAGAGTCAAAAAGGGGTTAAATCTCTATTTTAGTCAAAGCAGGTCAGTACTTGCTAATTTAAATGCTCAAGAAGGTAGGTTTTATTGCAGTGGAAATTAACGACTTGTATCAAAACAAGTAGGAGGTTTTATGAATGGAATATGACCCAGGATCTCCTGCTCTGATACCATAGTAATTAATCGCAGCATCAAGTTCTGAAAGCAACAGATGTTCATTTGTGCTGAGGATTAACAAGATGCTGGAAAAAGTGAAAGGCTTAAATCATATTGAGAACAAGCTACGAGAATGTAAAGTATTTTGTGTTTCATATAATTCCAGTTTTCTCCTCATCAAGACATTTCAAACAGGTGAATAAATATTTTTTAAATATATATATATTTATAT
>VXAL01007218.1:41963-66607 GCA_013399475.1 Chauna torquata | reverse complement strand
TTCTTACATATGTCCCCTTTCCTTCCCCTGTAGACCTTCACAGCAAAAATTGGCAAAGTCAGTACAATAATGGGAGCTTTCAGTTTAGAGTAATACAATGGTCCCCTTGAAATTGAAATTTAAAAAAACAAACAAACAAACAAAAAAACACAAGAAAACCAGTGAGTGTTGATCCATGCTTATCACCCCAGGGAAGTAGTCTGGCTGGTGGAAAGGCTCTCCTCGTCTTGTCGGAGATCTGTTGGATAGTTTTATTAGCATTTNTTCTTACATATGTCCCCTTTCCTTCCCCTGTAGACCTTCACAGCAAAAATTGGCAAAGTCAGTACAATAATGGGAGCTTTCAGTTTAGAGTAATACAATGGTCCCCTTGAAATTGAAATTTAAAAAAACAAACAAACAAAAAAACACAAGAAAACCAGTGAGTGTTGATCCATGCTTATCACCCCAGGGAAGTAGTCTGGCTGGTGGAAAGGCTCTCCTCGTCTTGTCGGAGATCTGTTGGATAGTTTTATTAGCATTTTGTACACAGTGTGGATGTTTATAGTCTAGTTGCAGGAGTTGCTGCTGGCAGACGGTGCTTCCTGCTTGACGTGGAGGATGAACATTTCTGTTAGAGGGAGATGGAATGACCTCGATCAGATGTGGTCTGTTGGGGTGGCCGACCCAGAAAAGAGGAAAGGAGAAGAAAAGGCTGAGAATTTGTCCCTCAATTGTGTCTGGCTTTCCCTCCCAAATACATTGTGTCACTCGACTCAGCAGGTTGGGAAAACTCAGTAGGTGTTGTGTTGGGCCATGAAAATCTCACGGAATCGTTTCGGCGGCGTGCACGTGGCTCCGGGAGCTCTGCCTGGGCTGGGAGGCAGCCTGGCAAAGAGGAGGAAGATTTTCCGCTGCCTGTGAATTTGTCTGACCCTGTTACTTCCTGATTTATTTGTTTTAGAAGCGCCTAATAAGGTAGGCTTTGCTGGTCTTGTTTACTGCTACGTGCAGAAAACAGCCTAAAACGGGAGCTGTGTGTGGTTTTCTCAGGACATCCACTACCCCTAAATGGTTCCTCACGGCCTGCAGGAAATAAACCAACTTGCAGTCAAAAAAGCAGCTTAACTGAGGCAGGGTTGAGCCCACGCTGTGGGTTTGCCATCTGTTTTTCTTTCTTCTTCACTCCAATTAGTATCTGCAACATTTGATGAGAGGGTGGGTTTTGTTGTGTGCTTCACAGAGCAGGGCAGATGTGCATTCATCTAGTTGTGCTGGCGAATAAACTGTTTGAGCACTCTCCGTTTATTAACAGTGACCCTGGGATAATTGCTTACTCTGCTTTTTTAATTAGTTCTTTCAGGGAAAAAACGTATTTCTTTCAAGATAAAAATACATAGCCCTGATTCTTTCACGTAATGCTGTTTAGAGCTTGAGCCCTGCACGTGGTCCGTGCCACTCTTGTCACCCGAGACAAGCCTTTCCACGTTGTCTTCTGTTAGGCCGCGTGCCGTTACCCAGGCCTACAGAGGAGCCGCAGGTTGGCACAGGAACCCGGTGCCTTCTGTGATGACAGCAGACGCCAAATGGCTGTGCCTAAAGCCGTTGGATGGCTCCTGGTACGGAACCCACCAGGAGGAGTCAAGCGAAGAAACCCTCCCTCAGAAAGCTGTGCAAACTTTAGAGGGCTCTCTCCTCCTCCGCAGGGCTTGTGGGGCGCAGGCGGGAGGCCATCTGGGGACTGTGCAGAACATATAACGTGAAGTTGTAAGGGGACTTGGGAGACTTGTGTAGGATCACATAGCTTGTGTTTTCGTGTGAGAGACCCAGTCATGGAAGAGTGTAGAAGCATTAGGTTTCCCTCATGAGACTCTAGGTAATCTGGAAGAAGCATGCAGCGTACACCCCTGGTGAGCTGTCTGTGGGGGCTCTTGGCTGCCTACCAGAACATGAGCCGTGGTCGAGTTTCCTTTTCATGCCTGTTTCTGCACTACCTTTTTTTGGAAAGTCATTATAAAATACTCTGAGCAGAAGGATTTAGGCCTAGGCTTTATATCTGTGCTCATTAAAAGAAGTCTTATTGTCATCCTCGGAGCAAAAACATTTTTGTCCCATTCTCTATTCGTCTGATCTTCAATTTTATTTAGAAAATGCAAAGTGTAGGTTGTATTATCTCATGTTGCCTGAACTGAAATTGAGTTTCACTGCTTCTTTGCATTAACGTTTTACAAAATACTTAAACATAATTTTCAACTCTGCACACAGGCAGCAGCATTTCAGGGAATGGAAATGTAATTGAGGCAAAAACAAAGAAGAAGGGGATTTCGTTCTCTTTAAATCTGTTTTTTTTTTCCTCTTCTTTACGTAGGTTCCTAAAAATTAGCACTATGACTGATGGAGACTATGATTATCTGATCAAACTCCTGGCCCTTGGAGACTCTGGAGTTGGAAAAACAACATTCCTCTACAGATACACCGATAACAAATTTAATCCAAAATTCATCACGACAGTAGGGATAGATTTTCGGGAAAAACGAGTGGTAAGTTGTCTCATACAAATGATATCAGCTTCCTTTTATCTTTATTCGTTACTGCTGAGAACAAATTTGATGTAAGTGTGTACTGCTTCTCTTACTGTGGGATATAATGTGTTGATAATGCTTTTCCTGGTCTAGCTTTTGGCTTAAGCAATTCTTAATTAGGAACCGGATAAAGGAGAAAGATGCCATTATCCTTATCCTGATGTGGGATTGTGAAGTGGTTTA
This sequence comes from Chauna torquata, assembly GCA_013399475.1. Taxonomy (NCBI): domain Eukaryota; kingdom Metazoa; phylum Chordata; class Aves; order Anseriformes; family Anhimidae; genus Chauna; species Chauna torquata. Next base: position 63,863 of record VXAL01007218.1, on the reverse strand, counting down.
TTGCTTATTTCTAAGAGCAGGTTTCCATAGGGCTAGTGAATGAGGTGTGCTTATGACTAGAAGTAACTCTAGCTCCAAAACATGTAATTTAAATACAAAAGATACTTTCAGAAATGCAGAAGTTTCAGCTTACTTCCAGATCAGACAGCGAGCTCTTTCGCTAGTTTACTGCTTCCCTAATTCCACATCAGCAGCAAGGCGAGAGACTGAGTGCAACAAGTGCCATATCATCAGTCGTCATGGGATCAATGTAGTTCCTAATGCAAGGTGTTCAAGCCTGCTCTGCAATGCTTTTCTTTCTTTACACTAAATAGAAGATGACTCTTCTGTAGTGTCAGTCAGATTCTCTTCAGGGATATGAGAGCACACTCACTTTGTTTTAATTTCACATGACTAGTATATCTGCTCATACATCCTGACACCAGGTACAAGCTAAATATAGGGGACAAATTCAACTTTCAAGTAAGCTAGAATGATTGCTATTATAACAGTAAAACCATGATAAATACAAGATATTAGACCCTGTAGAATGATTTTAGTCATTTATTTGATAAAAAACATGTAAATACTTGCCCAGTTCGCATATAAAGACCTCTTTAAATATGCATCTTTTTAATTTAAATACTTGAAGAATTTTGCATGAAAAGTCCTTGAAAGTCTTGAAAATGCAGAGGTGCTAAGAACCACTGCTTTTTGAGAGTTTTTCAGCCTGGAGAGGGGCAGACACTAGCATCTTTTCCTTTTTCCTGAGAAGCTGAATTCTGACAAAACTTTACACTACTTACTTTCAACAAAACTAAGTACTTCTCAGCCTCATCAGGTCAATGTAAGAGCTAAAAATCATTTAAAAGTATTTTTATTAAAAGATTTCCTAGTTTTGAAGTAGTTAAATAAAAATGAATGTGTTAGCAATAGAAAGTTGTTCATGTATTGTAATTTCACATGCTTTTAAACTCCTGTCATTTCATTAGAATACCATGCAAAAAGATGGGCTTCACTCCCCCATACACCTAAAACTTCCCTTACAACTTTTTTTTATGGCTGAGAGTATTTGTGGCTGTGGTGTTGAGATCAGTGCTGCCATTGTGGATGGTGCATGCAGGCCCCCCTGAAGAGATGGCTCCATATGGGGCTTAGGGGTAAGTCACACATTCCTCGATCCCCTGCTTGAACCATGGCAGCACACAGGCATGCACTGTGGTCAGGACACGCTAGGTGTATTTAGGTCCCTAGGGAACCAGACAATTAATATGTAATTCTTGTAGTTCAACAGTACTAGAAAATTAATCATTATGCCTTAGGTAGAATAAAAAAATCATGGCTCTGGATTAGGTCTTAAATACTCATAATCAGCACTGCAGAAGTTCAGGCCAGTTAAACATGATGCACAGGTCGGAGGGGAACCTGTTTCCTTCTCTGCACTGCTGGATTCCCCTGATGTAATGAGTAAAAAACTAAAACATTTTTATTGCAAGGAAATGTCTGAACATGCAAATTGCCAGCATACTCTTTCCCTGACTAGTCAGACACTCATTAGTGTGTTCTGAACGTGGACGCTGGATTCCTTCCAGAGGGCTGAACTTTTCTGCTAAAGGTTGCAGACGGATTTCTTCAGTAATTTTCCATTACCATACATTTCGGTAAGATAGTTTATACGGATGGGAGAAACTACATCTTACGTGAAATTACGAGCTTTAAAACATCTGGAAGGTCTGTCTAAGTAAAATGTCTTTCAAGAAGGAGATCCAAAAGATTAAATGTATATGTTCTTCTGTTGTGTATAAGTCATATTAAAAAATGACCCTGTGAGATTCCCTGTTTGTAAAGCTGAGTATTGCAGGAACGTGCTTCAGTGTGCCTATTTAATTCACAAAGCGTGGTGTGGTTGATCCTTTGATTCTTTTCTGGTTTTCAGATCTGGCACCTGCCACAAAAGAAAGAAAAGCATGTTATGGTTAGAAGCTACACATTGAAATTACAACAGATTAAATAAGTCCATAGAATCACAGAATAATCTAGGTTGGAATGGACCTCCTGAGGTCATTTAGTCCAACCCTCAATTAATATTAACTGGGTTGTGCAGGAAAGCTGAACACTGTATTTTACAGCCCAGGGAGGGGACGGGAGGAAGCATTCCACTTCCTCAGGTAAGGTCAGTGGAGCCTCTGGATAAAGACATGTCCAAAAAGTCCGTATTCCCTTGATGTAAATGCAAGGGCCACATTTCCCTGCTTTTAAAATTGCTAAGAATCTGCTGACCTAGTTCAGAGAACAAAAACGGCTCATAATTGTTTTTTCCTTCTTTTCCTGTAACAGTTAATGTACACACTGTTTCTGTTTAATAGAGAATTGAGCCCCAGAAAAAGGTCACAGTGCTTTCTTTAGGCACTATGAGTGTGCAGTTGCAGTTGGTAAGGAAGTCATTAATGTCTAACAGAAGTTAATGAAGAAAAAATAGTTTTTCATAATAGTGGCTAATCCTGTCAGCCAGCTGCAAATTTTGTAAGAACAGCAATGAAATAGAACACAGAAAGCTTGCTCAGCACAGTGCTGTACTGAGTTTTACGGAATTGGTATCTAATTTGAAGTACTAAATATGAGCAAATAATCTTTAAAATGAAGCTTTCATAGATGTTTCATGTGGCTCCTTAGTTTTTGTATATTACTATAAGCAGGCTTCTGAAGTGGCTTTTAGAGGCAAGAGTCAACTTTTAGTGAAGGACTGAACTTTTACTCCTTACTTATTGCTTAGTTCCTGCACAAAATACAAAAGGCTGTGACCCAAGCAGTAGGTTTGAGGGTGTACTGCAGTACTGATGGGACTCTCTCGTTAGGTATACAATAGCAGAGGACCAAATGGATCTCCAGGAAAAGCCTTCAAGGTGCATCTCCAGCTTTGGGACACAGCCGGACAGGAAAGGTAAGAGCTCAGCTTATTGGAAATCGAGTTTGGGTTTTTCACATTTATGGGTAAACCAAAAGTCCATTCATGTGAAAAATCTCAAAAATCGTCTTAATTTGGGCGAAGAAAAATATTTTCCAGAAATAAAGCTTTTTCTGACGCTGCTTTGTTGCAGTGATCAGATTGGATCTCAGAAAATAGGACTGGAAAGAACTTAATAAGATGGTCTACTCCTTGCCTCAAGACAGCACAGCGCCTCATTTCTGTCACACATCGGTTATTAGTTTGTTGGTTAGGGTTGTTTTGATTTTTTTTCTTGGTTACCTTTTTTTTTTTTTTTTGGCTTAATAATATGTTCCTCATCTCCTGTGGCAGATACTGTGTAACCTACCTAACTGTCTTGTTCTCCTATTCACATCTTTTCTGTTAGGTTGTATGGCTGAAGACATGTTTTGATGAAGGTTCACAGCATGTGGGACTGCATTAGCAAGCATGTAGTCTTCAGGCTCAGGGAAGTGATTATTCCTCTTTATTTAGCACTTATGAGGCCACATCTGGAGTACTGTTTCCATTTTTGGGACCCCTGTATAAGATACTTTATACTGATAAACTGAAGTCCAGTGGAGTGCCGTTAAAATGGGTCAGGAGGAAGAGGCACATGATGATCCAGTGAAGGCTGAGGGGGCTAAGCTTGTTCAGTCTGAAGATGAGAAGCAAGGGGAGACTGTTTGTTGTATTCGTCTACCCAGTGGGAAGAAGACAAAGCCAGACTCTTCTCAGGTTCACAGCTAGAGGACAAGAGGCGATAGTTGCCAGCTGCAGCAAGGCAAATGCCAACTAGATGGAAGGAAAAAAAATGCTGACAGCATGAGTGGTGAAGCACTGAGCAGGTGTTCAAAACTCAGCTGGACAAGGTCCAGAGCAGTGTGATGCCTTCCTTAAGTTCTCTCCAGTTTAAGTGCCTGTGACTAGCTCAAGCTTTCTGTTATGGGCAAGCTTTCTGTTCTGTATTGTCCCCAGACTAATGTCCCTTTCATCACCAGGATGCAACAGGGTGGAGGATTCTAGTTGAAGTCTTACGAATGCTGAGTAGTATGGGAGAATTGCTTCTTGTCTTACTTGCATGGTTTCGGTTGTGTTTGCCCTCTTTGCAGCAGCATCCAGGGCTTGACGTATGTTAAGTTCATGAGTGGCCCAAATCCTCCTTTACAGAAGAATTCTTTAGCCAGTTGTTCTGCACCTTCTGTTTGCACGGTTGTTTGCTCTTCCCAGAGACCTTCTTGACTTAGCACTACTAAACTTGATCCTGTTACTTTTTTAAAGGGAGAAGTATGTGTACTGCTTTCTTAAGCTTCCCCTGGCTGGTGACATACACTGGTTTGTGCTACCATAAAGCACGTGAGGTTGCCACCAGTATGACTGCTGATATCATCTGTTGACAAGGAAAGAAGTTGCAAATCACACCTGTGGGCTGTGTAATAGCGACTGTGGACTAAAGCGTTCGCCTAGTGCAGAGGAAGGAAAGTAGTGACGAGGCAGATTTCAGGTTTCCAAATAAGCCATGCAAATACTGTGTGGGAAGGGTTGCTGCCATATGAGAAGCAGAAGACAGCTGAAATTTTGTGTTTGCGTCTCTCCAGCTTACTTTCAAACACCATTTATGTATAAGAAGTTAATCATTTTGAGGCTATTTCTTTTTCTTGAAAAGAGATACTAAGAATGTGTCAGGGTATCTGACATATTTCTGTGGAGAGCTTTTGTTTTAATTTCTATGTATGTGTCGTAAAATATCAGTTACCATTTCTGGTACTGTTAGATTTGGCAAGATTTTATGGTATTCCTTTGGGATGTGACAGATCCCCATCATATACAAAACATCAGAGTGCCATTGCAGTTTTCCAGCACTCTGAAACATGTAATATTATTTGAACTTTCTTCGTGTTTCTGATTTGAACAGGGTTGTGACCTTTTGGTGACAAACGGCTGAAGTTTCGTGGTTTGTACTTTCATCCAGCTGCATGGCTTTGTGGGAAGCCTGTAAATGATGCATTTGTGAATGTATGCTTACTCAGATGTGCTTACAGAGCACATGTGTATCTAGAGGCCTGCAAAAACAGGTTACCCTTCCTTAAAGCTGAGCTTACCAGTGACAGTAAGATCAAACAATCAAAAGCATGTAAACAGCCAACTACTCTTCTGTTGTTTTCTTTAATATTTACTATACTAGGCAGTGCACATCCATCAGCTAAGTGCGTGTAATCTGGACAGGTGAATCCATTTCTATCCCTGTGATTTGTGATGCTCTAAATGCTTCTTCTCTGCTTTTTTATTTTAGCCAGCTCTTCTCTCTCTGTTTCTCTCTCCCAGGTTGAATCAGACAGAATTCGAACCAATACATGAGTCACTGACAATGTTTATATTCTCACATATAAGCTTCCTCTGGTAAATTACTAACGCACTGATTAATATATGTTGACTGATGTGATGCATCACAGCTAAAACAAAAATCGTGGTGTTTTTTTTTTGGTTTTTTTTGCTTCCGAGGGACTGTACATCCACTAAATCACACAGACTCTTCCGATTGCGATTTTTTTTTAATAGCGTTTTTGCACAAGTGATTTGGAAAACATTTACTTTATCTCTTTCTCCTTACTCAGTTCAGTTTTGCCAGAAATGTGCTTACCTTGAATCTTAGAGCTCACTTTGTAATAAAGCTATGCTATCTTTTTTCTTCCTCCTTCAGATTTCGAAGTCTCACCACAGCGTTTTTCAGAGATGCTATGGGATTTTTACTGATGTTTGATCTCACCAGTCAACAGAGCTTCTTAAATGTCAGAAATTGGATGAGTAAGTGGAAACGTAGAGCTTGCGGTTACGGGTTGACTTGAAGCTTTCTTGTGTATTTTATGCTTCTAGGCTTTATGTGTATCAACGTTTGTGAACTGGAAAATTTACAAAGAAAGTATTTATGTCTAGAGGTACTATGTGAGGTACTCGCAGCCTATGTGCTGCAAGGCACTTCTGCTCCGGATCAAGGTTTGCGATGCACATGAGGCGACTTTTCATTATTGCATGCACCATTACAATTGAACGTCTGCCAGAGGTAGGAGGATGTGCATTGTGGTCCTGCGGAGTGTTGCGCCTTGTTGTGACTGACTTGCCATGAGCAGGATATGCCCTTTGATTTGAGGTGGAAGCTTCATCAGATTTGAAAGATAAATGCTCTTTTTTTTTTTTTTTTTTGCGTTATAGACTGTTTTAGACGCATACTTGATAATCTTGCTTGGATTTGGTACAATCCAAATAAATCTGTTGCCTCTTGAAAATTTACGGTATTTGACACTTCCTTGGCCAATCCCCTTATTTTAGATGATACATAGGAGCTCGGAAAATGCTGTTTAGTTTAATGGTGTGTTTTGTATTAGTAAAACAGAATGAGATTCCTTCCTGTCTCCCTTGAGGTTTAGATTAAAATTAAAATTGGACTTTGAGGTTCTTGTTTGAAAGCACATAGCGTTTGCCGTAATAAGTCTGAACAGCTGAATGTATTCTGACCCTTAACAAGGCAAATGCTACTGATGGAATTACAGCTGGCACCTTTGGTTGTTGGTAGTTTTCTTTTGGACAACCACCTGATTAAAAGTGAAAGAAAGGTTAAATTCTTAAAGTTTGTTTTAAATTGAGGGTATTTAGAGTGCTGGAACGACAGAGTCCAGTACATTTCCACCTGGTAGTTTTCCAATGGATGAGCTGAAGTGGGGATAATGTGAGAATCCAGACAGCTTTGTGAAAACAGCTCTATCAGGTTTTATCTAGTAGCTGAATTTCTTCTTCAGAGATTCCTTCCTCTCACTAAATAGCTGGTGTCATGACAATCTGCTGCTGCTTACCAAGTTGAGTCCGTAATTTCTTCTGTGTATACCACAGCTTTTCGAGTCAGTCCCCTCAGGACTGAGGCAAGTAGAAGTAAATTTGTACAATTGTACAATTACTTAGAAAGGGTGAGGCCATGGGCAGTACTTGTGCCTGGATCTTCAAACGGATAAAACTGCATTTAAACTATTGAGTATATCCAAGAAAAAAGCACACTTGAGGATTTTGTCCTAAACTTCTGAAGAGCTGCATTTGCAAATGATGTGGGATGATTTTTCTACTTCCACAGTGTTCTAAGGAATCTTGTAGAATAAATTTCTGGTTAGTGGAGGTTCTCCTCTGCAAAAGCATTATGTTTAGTGTACTTCATTGTGGTTAAGTGTTGTTGTATGTTGGTAAAATAAATGCTGGAAATAATTTTCTATTACAATTTTTACTACCATTTCTACTTGATATTTTGAAATTCCCCTTAACAAGTAAATGCATGAGAAGGACATATGTTTGGCATGGAGTGCTTGGCTCCTTAGTCTAGGCTATTTCGAGGTGGGGAGGAAGAAAGAGAATTGTTGCAGACATTTTGAATTGTTTTGTCAGCAATCTTAGTCTCTAAGGCACTTCCAGCATTCTCTTAACTCCTGTTTATTTTTGCTTCTAGGTCAGCTGCAAGCCAATGCATATTGTGAGAATCCAGATATAGTGTTAATTGGTAATAAAGCTGATTTATCAGACCAAAGGGAGGTAAACGAAAGGCAAGCAAAAGATCTGGCAGACAAATATGGGTAAGCAAATTGTGGCAGAAGCTAAATTTAGTTTATAACTGTTGTAAGTATAGCTGATGACTGGCTGGAGATACTTGCAAGCATACCCATAAACTCTAAGATATGTAGGCAATTCAGTATCACATACACCTACTATAGTGATGTCCAAGTTGTCATGCTTTCAGATCAACCTGTTTGAATAGGAAATGACAGAATGAAACAGGTAAAATAGTTTGGCCAAAGTATTGCAACATGAAAAATAAGGCTGAAATGAAACATTCTCACTAGAATGGGATGGTAGTTTTTCCTGAGAGTTCAGAACAGAGTATTCTAAACACAGAAGCACAGTCAATGTAATGAATTAAATAACTAACAATATTTGTAATTTGCTTTTTTAGTTAGTTTGGGAGACGCCTGTGGATTTTGATCAGGTTCTAGGGTGACAGCAGCACTGAATTTGTTTTTCCCTGATTCGTACTAACACTGTTAATAACCTTTTTCTTGTTCTAGTGAGCCTTCCTTCTACATTTCTTTGCACTAATAATACCTGCAGACTGTCCTGTAACTGCATAAGTTGTCTGTATAATATAGTTAGTAAATAGTGCTGCCCCCTAACATAGGCAAAAAAAATAGTGGTTTGGGTTTTTCTGCCTTAGTCACCTTTACTAGATAGTGAGGGATGTTCGCACAGAATTGGGCCAGCAGCAGAAGACAGTCTGAGAGACTGAGAGGAATAATAAGCAAATCAGACTTGGGAATATTAAGAGTTGCCTGCAGCCAGGTAAGGAGGACAGTGGTGCTGAGGAGAAGTTAGCTCATGCCACATTTCATATGAGGGAAGTGCTGGAGCAATTGATAGTCTTTTCTGAATAAGAAGAATTGGAAGGCAATATGCTGGATTCAGATGGGATTTCAGAAAGGAAACAGCTAAGTTAAGTTGTGCTTAGAAGTAGACAAGATGGGAGGGAGATACTAGTTAGAGGGACTGCTAAACAGAAAAAGCCATACCTATCTGCTTAAAAAAAACAGGGTTTCTGATGAGCCTAAACAAGTGAGCTTTGTTTCACTATCCAAACAAAAACATAAAACATCTAGATCATGATGACGTGATACAGCCGTCTTCTTTACAGGAAAAACAAGTGTGACTTTAAAATAGTGGACATAAATGCTTGTGTAGCCCACACATTCTTTCAAATCGTGTTCTGGCAGAGGTTCTGTGTAGGAAGCAGCATTATGAGAGAGGGGGGAGGTACCAGAGCTGGTAGGTGCTCATGTATGAAAAATGAGCACAGCTTTGGTATATTTTCAGAACAGGCAAATGCCTGCGTTTGCAGTGGACTGATTACAACCAAAGGTGTGAGTCAGAGATTTGCAGGAAGTGCAGATTGTGGCATGCAGGCTGATGTAGGAGGTATATCTTCACTCAGACACATGGCTGGGTGCTGGGTGAGCTGTCGTTGCTTGAGTGCATGGCTGCGTTTTAGCACTCCACTGGAGCCAGCACTCAGTGGATTTAATGCTTGCTAAAGTTGGAAGGCATAAAGAACAGGGCAAAGGTGGCACCAATGTGGCATCACTGCGGTACTGCACCAGTTGTGTGTTGGAAGGAAGTTAGTAGGAATGGAAGGGCTCATACTGGAAGTCAGCTACAATCAGCAGGAGCTTGGGAAAACTCATTGAGAGATGGGGCTTATTTGAAAGGATTCGGCATCTAGAGAATATGTGAGAAAGGTGTGGAAACTGTACTCACATCTTCATTAAATAAGTTTTAAATCTGTTAAAGTAACTTGCCTATGGAGATTGTTCTCAGAAGAGGCAAAAATTAAGTATGTTTTTGATGTTTTCTTCAATACCTGGGGAAAAAAAACCCTCCACCTTAAACATGGAGAAGAACTCTCTGTATTCTAAATTGGGAAAAAGTTTTGCCTTATCCATCCATTGTGGTTCAGGAATTCCATAACAACTAGAAGACTTGCTGTAATTTTTTCTAAATATTTTCATAAGTATGCCTGTTAGAGAAACCGTGCAGCCTGCAATGATATGATATGTTGTATGGTCCCTGAAACGTTCTGTGATGCAGACCTAGGTTTCTCTTTAAAGCAGACTTTCTGGTCACCTGAAGGACTTTCAGCCAAGGTTTGCGCTGATGTTATTACTATTTGAAGTCAAAATGGAGTCCCGACAAACCAGAAATCTCTCACACTGATTTCATTCTCACTAAAACCACCGCTGATAGCTGCGCCAAGAGTTTTACAAAGAGTTTGGTCTCAATTGTCTTAAAAGTCTCTCCAGCAACCCTTTTCCTTTTCACCGCAGCATACCGTACTTTGAAACAAGTGCTGCTACTGGACAGAACGTGGAGAAGGCTGTGGATACGCTTCTGGACTTGATAATGAAACGTATGGAGCAGTGCGTTGACAAGACACAAGTCTCTGACGCAGCCAATGGAGGAAGCTCAGGAAAGCTAGATTCAGCAAAACCAGAGGAGAAAAAGTGTGCCTGCTAAACTTCACCTCTAAACTGTGAGAACCAATGAAAATATTGCTTCAGAATATGGCTGACCTACCACCAAATCCAAACCTGCTCTGTTGAGCCGTGCACAGAAGCAAAGTTACATTGTGTTATTGGGATTGTGCATTTTTCTCCAAAGAACTGGTTTAAAACCTAAAACTTGTGTTTCAGTGAGGCTCTTGTGCTGAAATAATTCTTCCTGATATGGTGTCATCTTCATGGATAATTCTCCCACCTGTTCTTCCCCACTCCCTTTCCCCCAGCCCTCATCTTTATTTTTCATGTGATCAGGATACTGAACAGAGGAATGTAGCTCTATTTTTTTTTTTTTTTAAAGGAGGGAACATAAACTAGATATGGAAATTAAAATGGAGGTGGGTGGTTTTCTAGGTCTGTGCCATTTTTCCATGGAATCTTTTTTCTTTATAATTCTTAATCTGCATCAGGGACCACATTTTCTAAGGCAGAGATACAGAAGATTTTATGTGGCCGATTAAGAAAAACTTTATCACTTGCACAGAGTGCAATGCTGTGAATCTGTCCCGACTGAATCAGTGAGAAGCTGCCTGGGGGTGGTGTGTGTGTGTGTGTGTTTTGGGCTTGGGGGCAGGAAGTAGGGCATTTAATTTAAAAAAAAAAAAAAAATCAGGGAATTGTGCAGCATTGCTGATGTTGCCAATAATCCAAGCAGGGATTGGAGTGTTATGGGAGAAAGTATTGAGAGGGATTCTGATGCTGCAGGGACAGTTTATAGAATGTATTGCACGGGAACTGAGAGAAACTGTGTTTTATGAAGCATCTTCTGAATGTTGCCATTAGCAAAAAATAATTTTCTCCCCAGTTTGAGGAAACTGTCCTGTTTTGTTTTTGTTTTTTTTGGTAACTGCATATCGCAGGTAGGACATGGGAAAGAACTTGTGAATGTTTGCACGTTTTGCAAAGGGAACTGTAAATTGCGCCATGCTGAGAGAGCCTCAAGGTTATTGCTCAGGTTTTGTCAGGTCCTCTGTGTGCTTAGGTTTTCAGCGGAGGACAACTTTCTCATACTCTTAAATTCTCTGCAAGAAGGCAACATGGAAAAATTGTGAAGTGGGGACTTAGAATGACAAGAGTCCAGAATATATGACTTGCTTTAGATAAAAATCTGTTGTATAGGTTAGCAGATATTTCAGGGCAATGGAGAGAAGTTATTCTGCTGGTGTGCTGCAGCACTAGGGTGGATTGCAAAAGATTTCTTCTACAGGTTAAAGCAACTTCTAGTGAAATAGCAAGTTGCTTATCATAAGCAAAGATAAATGCAGGAAAAAGTAAAGAAAAATACTATATTTGTAAGTGGAGGTCATTTTCTAAACCAGGTTACAGCATATAGTCTACCCTGTCCTTTTTTATAGAATAACAGTTTTGTTTTTATACTGCTGGTAGTTAAAGGTCTGTTTGTGTTTATTGTGCTTTAAGCTACTTGAAAATCATTCAGGGGAGGAAGGGGCGGATCTCTTTACTAGTCAGGCTTAATTGGTTGGGTTGGCAGAACTGCAGTCTTTCATTTATTTAGATGTTTTCAGCTTTGGTTGATTCAAAATTGAAAACTTTGTGAATAGCGAGCTCATAAAGTGTTTCAGTGCTTCCCGGAAATGGAGGATTGACCAGATTCATTGCTGAAAAAATAACAGATTTTTCTACCCAGCTCATAAAATGATGTTTACTGGATGATTTGGCACATTAACGGGGCAGATGGTACATCCACAGGAGCAGATTCATTGAGTGAGTAACCAAATAGCTGCAATTACCATACTAGAAATCTGACTTGGAGACTTTAAAGATTATTTAAGCGATAAGCTATACCTAAAGGCTATATATGGTGAATACTATACAACCAGGTGTAATGCAGGCCCTTTTATAGGCTATAAGAAGTCCTAACACCTTAAAAGATGCAAGAACTCTTGCAGTCTTAGTCGGTAGATGGTTTCCCAGGCGGAAAATGTAAGTAGACTGATACGCAAGCAGGCTCATATTCAGCTGGGTTCCTTACGGTTACTGAGATATGTAGGCTGGATGCTGGAAGTTCAGGGTTTTCTTTGAATTGAAGTTGTGTTGGTTTTTAATATGTAGCATAAATCCTACGTATAGTTTAAAAAAAAATAATAATAATTGTAATATGTCTTGAATTCTTGAAAATGATGATCCGAGGAATTCCCTGTCTCAGTTTTAAAGAATGCTCTCATTTTGTCACATCAAAGAACAGTAAATTAAAAATGCTCAACAAAAGTGTTTTTCCAGAGCAGCTGCGGTATAACATGTCTAAAAGCTGGTACAAAGCCAAAAGTGGCTTCAGTAGCTTCAGCAACAGACAGATGATTTATACAAAGGTGTGTGAAATCCAAAAGCTGGCTGTTTCAAAGCAGTTTGATGAAGCTTAGTTGCATTTATTTATCTTTCCACCTGCTGAAACTAGCTTTATAGAATAATAATAATAAAAAGAAAAATAGATTAGTGATATTCATAACAGTTCGGTCTAGAGGAAGGACTTTCCTAATCTTGCCACTGAACTTCAGTGACTGCAAACTGTCAAAAATGGCAGTGTGTTACCAGGTAGCTCTGACCCTTAATTGTACTGCTGCCGCAGTATTGCTCAAGGGGTCTATTTAGGAGTGAAAAGGAAAAGACTGTAGTAAAAGTTCTGTTCCTTGCTAGTACAGGAAACTAATTATGTGTTTAAAAAAAGAAAGCTGGGAAAGCAAGTGAAACTATTATCCCAAAAGGATTTTGCTGTCAAAACTTTGTTTGCAGGAAAGGGAGAGAAATTGAAACGTGTTTCTTATGCTGGTAGGTGCTACGGGTAGGTTTTGTATGGTAGATCTCAGGTATTGAAATGAGGAAAGGAGAACATAATAAGTGATTCTGAATGGCTGCTAACAGCTTTGTTGTTTATTAGGTTAACCCTCCTTGCAACAAACTAGGTAACAGACTCTTACTAAAAATCCTGTCCTGTCCACTCTCCATCAACATTTGACTCTAGCTCCCTTTTTTTTTCCCTTTTTTCTTCATAACTGTTCCTGTTAGGTTCCCCACACCCACCAGCTGATTCACATTCCTATATGTCCACTTGGTTACGTCCCGTGTTCCTGCTCAGGCTCTTACTGGAGCTCTGCTAAGCAGCTGCAGCCCTGCGCAGATGACTCAGGGCCACTCCTTGCTGCTGTGATCAGGAGCACCTCTCAAACTCAAAGTAATAGCAGCATTAAAGTTCACAAGTTTTATGTAATATCCTGGAAACAATGATAACTGCAGCAAAGAAAGGACACAGCTGAGTCATCCATGTGATGGATGGTGCTGTCCCGCATAAAGGCTATTGTGGAGCGATTAGGAGTGATTAAAGCTCAGCATATTGGCACAGCACTTTATTTACTGGTTCTGAGTCTTCTGATTGCACTCTGAAATCCTGAATGTATCCCTCCCAGGTGCCACAAACCCTACCATTTTCATCCTTTCTGCACTCCTGTTGTGTGAAGTGCTTCACTCTAACACATTCTGTCCTATAAATCCTACCAGGACACCAGCCTTAAAAATGAATTTGCTCTCACTTAACATCTCTGATAGGATATGGCGTTACCCCACACTAGCAGAACTTGAATTCAAATTCTGCTGTTGCAGAATTTCGTTATATATATTTGAATCAGAAGTTAAGCATTTGCTTTTGAGCACAAATACGGCTTGTTTGCAAGCCTGCTAGATATCCCACATGAGTGTTCGAGAGGGAGAGGAGGTCCTATGATGCTTTGTGCAGATTGATACTAAAAATCAAATGTCAGTGCAAGTATTCTGACCCTGTTGGCCTTTTTCTTGAATTTCAGCCCAGATGTATTGGTTTCTCAAGGTGTCTTTTTGTGTCGCTTTAGAAGCATCTTATTTCAGTTTTTCAGTAGCCATCCAGTAAGTTCTCTTGCTGCAGACTTTATTGTGCAGCGTGCTAATTTCCTAACTGAATAGTGCTGTGCACTGATGAAGGTGATGGTAATGCCAGTGCTTTAGAGATCCACCTTGCAGGGTCTCAGAATAAAAGTTTGGTTTCCTTGTCTCTCTGCGTAGATCTGCTTTCCTTGTCCCTGGCAGCTGTTTCAGGCTCCAGTATTTACAAAGACAGCTCAAGTTACCAGCTCTTTGTTGAATCTGTTCCCTTGCTAAGTATTTGCCTTGCCAAAGCCTGGTGCCATAGCTGCGGCAGTGGTGTTGCTGCTCACATGATGAAGTGCCACATGGAGTCCATTCAGAACATGCAGGTGATACTCAAAGGAGAGAGGAAACTTGCAGCCAGCAGAGAATGTCTTTAAGCTGATGTTGCTGCTCCTGTTCTGCCATTTGTGCATCCCCTACTGACCTTGCCCTCCCCTTCCCCCAGTGCCGGCCGCTGGCCTTTCAGTAGTAGTGCCAGGACGTTTTCCAGGAGTGCAAGAAAGGAAATGTGCTGTTGTCAGACAGGACTGTTCTGATGCATACAGTGAAATTAGCTCTTCAGCTGTAGAAATCGCTCCAGCAGTGAATTTGTACTGCCTCCATTTACACTGTGCTGCTGTGCTGCTGCTCAGCCCTCCCTGTGACCAGATGTCCCTTGCAGCACGCGCCGTCCCCTGTCATCTGTGCTCGCGGGGCAGCGGAGCAGCAGCAGCACGTGCACTCCTGGCAAAAGGTCTGTGTGGCTTCAGGGTTTTGCCGGGCTTTGCGGTGGGACCTTGCAAAACTCGAGGCAGACCCGAGCATCCTTGGGCGGTTTCCGTGACCTGAGGCGCAGCTTGTTGGTGGCAGGAGCTGGGGGACAGTGAGGCGCCGGCCGCGCCAGTGTCCTGCTAGGGCAGGATCCCGTGCTGCGCGTCCTGCCCGGGAGTGAGACGCTGTCTGGGGCGGAAGGGATGGGAGTAGCTAGGGCTGGCTGGAAAGTGCAGGGTAGAAGCAGTGCTAAAGGCGGCATACTTTAGGTGATAGAAATGCCAACAAACGTTTACTGTGTTTACTGTGGAGCCCAGTTTGACAAGTTACTTAAGTGTGTAAGTGTGTGGCTGAATTGGGTCTGGAGCATCTCTGTGAAGAAAGGAGGTGTTGTCAGGGCATAACAACTACTGCTAAAATGTAGTAAAATGAAAAAAACTGCATAGAAGTACCTGCTCCAGGAACATACAGGTGTGAATGGGCTTTTTTTTTTTTTTTTTTAAATACTGTCCAATGATTAAGAAAATTATTCTGTCAACTGAATAATGCTAGGAGAGTCTTAATGACTGTGCTTCAGTGCACAGCTTTTTAGACACTTAGCATACACTCTCCAAAAGTCCTTACAAGGTCTGTTGCTTCTGGTAGGGTTAGACACTGCGGGGGTCTGCTAAAAGGCAGGATGCAGGGTATGGCACATCATATGTTAGTCTTAGGCTTTGCAATCGTTTAAGCTTGTTTCCATTTTATGAAATATTTTTATCTGTGGTCAGCTTTTAATGTGTTTCTTTTCTCGTTCTGATGGCCCCCGTCCCCATCAAGCAGTCTGGCATGGTCAGAAGGGTGCGCTGCGGGTACCAAAGCGGCCCAGGGCTGCAGCTCGTGACGCCCGTGCAGGGCAGCGATGCACCTGGCTGATGCAGTTTTCCCACTTCACTGTCTCCATGTCCAGCCGGGGCTGCTGCCCCTTCTCGCCCGCAGCAGAGCGAGCGTGGAGCCTGCGCCTGCTGCTGGAGCCCAGCTCTTGCTGCCAGCAGAGGCTGTGCACCTGTTAAAGGTAGTGGAGAACCAGCAGTGGGGGGCTTAAGTAACTCGTCTTCTCTATAACCTCTGCTTTCAGTGGCTTTCTTTGGACATTTGCAACAGGAAAGTTATTTACTCCTCTTAAAAATAAAAATCTTGGGTGCTTGAAAGCTCTTTTTAAAAGAACCGACAGAAGGGATGGAATTTGCTGACTGCTTCTGCAGCTGAGCCTGGCATTGGGTGGATGTGAGGTAGCAAAGGATGTATTTGAGAGCAGCTGCAGTGTCTTTGCTGGCTTGGTAACTTTATAAAAACCAATTGCCTTAAACTGTTTTCTGAAGGCTGTCTTTTTCTGAATGTGTAAAGGGTTGTCACATACATTTACATTTTAGAGGATTGGATCCTGTAAGAAACTTTACTATAAGTTGTACAAGATGTGATTTTGATACCTGCTCCATAGCAACTCTTTGGGACTATTTCAAGGTAAGAGGTTTTATCTCCTAGATCTGTTGCAATTCCTGGATATAACTAGTCTTTTCAGCCTAANTTCAAAGAAATTATTTATGCTATAATTAAAACAGGTAGGCATTTTAATTAAAAAGGAAAAAGGAAAAAAAAGGAAAAAAGAAAAAAAACAGAGCTGTTATTTTAAAATTTGTATTCCTGGCACTATAACTGAAGAAAAGTAGGAGGTGTAAAAATAACCTCAAGTGACTGCTATTTTTATATGTGTGAATGCTGTAGGAGTTTCAGACCATGCTCTGATCTTACACAAAGAAAAGGAAAAAAAAA
This sequence comes from Chauna torquata, assembly GCA_013399475.1. NCBI lineage: Eukaryota > Metazoa > Chordata > Aves > Anseriformes > Anhimidae > Chauna > Chauna torquata. The sequence goes on along the minus strand of VXAL01007218.1, from coordinate 47,306 downwards.
AAAAGTGTTGTAACTGATGTGAAGATGTTAAAATGAATAGTTTTTTACCTGACTGCTGTGAGACCTGGCTTGAGACATCTTTACAGAGAAAGCCAAGCTTTCACAGCTTCTTTTCTGTCTTTTGTAGTTCTTCTACTTTAAACACATTCCCCCAACCCCCCCCAAAACACAAGTGCACCCCCATNGATGCTGTCTGACTTAGAACTATGCTCTTAGATGCTGGGCAGATCTGTTTCTAATTTATTACCATTATTTCTGTCTAAATTAGTTAAAGGCAACAGAGGAACTGATTTTTTGCTTTGTGCTTTTAGTCCATGCAGTTACCTAGTAAAAACATAACTTTAGAAAGTACTCCCTAAAGTTGTCAACCCTCATCGTGCAATAAGGCTTTAATGGAAAAACTCTATATTTAAAAAAAAAAAAAAAAGCCTGTTGTATCTTACTGAACTGACTTATGGACATTAAATTGTTCTTTGGTTTTGTTAAGGTATCTTTCATCTTCCAGATAAAAACACTAAGCATCCTGTATCAGTTACTTTCCAAGTGTTTTCTTCTGTTGTGCTACGGTAAGCATGTTTTATGTTTGTCTTCAACAGATCTGTGTCATGCCTAGTGACATGAGTGTGATTGACACTATCTATCTTGAACACAAATAGTATTTTTTATTATAGATGGCCCTTGATGGGACCACAGCGCTTGCTTAACAATGTTACTGTCACTTTGTTGTACCAAAGTACCTGTGGCTTCAAACCATACTGTCAAATGATTCCCCGGTGTCTGGGTCTGTATAAACACAACTGAGGAATGTATTCCTGTGATTCAGTTTCTGCACTGTTATTTTCAGAATAAAAGTACATTTTTAATTGTCTGTCTCAGGTGTTTTGGGGGAAAGCAGCTGTTTTTTTTTTCCTGATCTCCAGTTGAGCTCAGTTGCTCCTGAAAGAGCTGGACGGGAACAGCCTGAATACCAGCCTGCTACCTTCCCATGACAGAGGTCCAGTGAACCACGTACACCGTGCCAAGCTCTGTGAAGCCAGCGGTGCCGTAAGCATAACCCCAGCATGCGCTGCCTGTGTGGCAGCATCTCAGCAGCTGGCACGAGTCCCCACAGCACCAAGTGGTGCAGAGCCTTTATTTGCACCTTAACCAAGTTAATCCCCAAGTGATGCTATGATGCCTCTCAAGTGAGATAAGAAAAGGAACGAACAAACAAACTTAGTATATTCAAGTCTTATTTAAGGATCAACACTTTTTTTCTTTTTTTCCCCAAAATACTGCTATCTAAGGCACTGGTGAGAAGACAAACTCCAGAATACGCAATGCTTTGGCTTTCCTTTCCCCACCGTGTGCAGGAGCCCACTCCAGAGGTAAACGTGCATGTACAAATAGTGTTACATGGGGGACACAATTTACACCACGAGGTGACGTATCTCAAACAAGGGACAGTCAGTCCCCAGCCTCTTTTGGTGTGACAGTGGAGGGAAGGGCCTCCCACTGCACAGGACCAGCCCATCCTCAGCACAGGGCAGGATGGATGAGATGTCACCTGCACCTGGGCACAGGGACAGTCGGGGGCAAGCAGCAGTGCAGAGGGCAGGGGCTGGGGGCTGTGCTGTGGTTCCTCCCCCTTTGATCATTTTGGATCAAAATCCAAAATTCTGGATGTAGATTCCAGAAACCATACAGGAAACGAGGCCAAGCCCATGCAAACAGGATTTCAGGTGGAGAGAAGGAGAGGCTATATAAGCTTCATTCTCGCACTGACTAGGGCACAAACCCCACCCCACTCACCGTGGAAAGTGTTCAGGAAAGCAAGAGCTGGTTTAACGCAGAGAGGGATCCGCTTGCTCCTTGCCCGAGGACACCGCAGTGCTGCCTGCAAGGCACTGTGCTCACAGTGCCGACCACCACGGGGGGCAGCCTCGGCCCCTGCTGCTGAGCTCGACAGCCGTAGCGTCGTACCAGGCAGCTACACACTTATTCTAAAGCTGTAGCTACTGGGAGCAGCAGCTGAACTAATGCTCTGCTGCAGCCCAGGTAGGTGGGGGAGCCCCCGGGGCATGGCCAGAGCAGCTCCTGCCATGTGGGCTCGTGGGCACGAAGAAGCTCTGTCTCTTCAGGTCTTGCCTTGTTTCCAGGTTTATTCTTTCAAATGCAGCTCTGCAGCACCCCTTCTACACCACATCTCATAGAAAAGCAGCAAGTGTTGAAGGTGTGTTGCAGCAATCAAGAAGACGGAGTTACAGGTTTCAACACAAGAAGTCCTTCTGACAAGGGCAGGAGATGCACACCCAGTTGTTCATTTAGCTGTCTTGCTTCTTTATCCTGGTCAGCATCAGGTAAGGGGATGTTCTGTAGTCTTGCAGGGTGCTGCAGAACAAAGCACAGAAAAGCAGGGATCATTCAAACCTTCCCATGCCTCCACTGAGCTTGAACCCCCTGCACTTTTAGAGGGCCAGATTATGACCCTGTGTTTAAACTGTTTTTCTTAGAAACCCAGCACAAATCCTCTCACACCTGCCCAGAGAGTGATGTATGACTATTGCCCTGCATGTGGGGCAGCTGACTTCAAATGCCTGCTCTGCTCTCTGAGGGCCAACACTGGAGTCCAGGTCTCACGCAGCACAGGTCTGTACATCCCAGCAAAGCCCTGCACAAAACCCTGAGCTGACCTACGAGCTTCTATAGCTGCTCCTGGCTGACATGCTGAGCCTGTCCCCTGCATGGGACTCAGTGCCCAGGCTACCTTCCTTACGGCAGCAGCTACTCAGACTGAAGCACAGCTTGTGCTTCCCTTTCCTTTCTAAAGAAGACAGTCACTGCAGGGTGTGATCCGATTCCTTTCACCAAGGCCTGAATCAATTGTCCCAAACCTCCCCTGGGTGATAGGACAAGGCCGGTGAGGAGCACGGCCCAGCTGCTGATGGGCCCCGTGGTCCCCACCAGGGCACACTCACTCTGTTAGGACAGCTTTTGAAACTTTAGTCTTGGTCTGGCCGGACCAGAATGCCACTCTGTCTTTAAGTTCTTTATTCTGCAAGGGAAAAACAAAACAAAACAATTCTCTCTCAGAATACCAGGAGACAGGCCTGTAGGTGGGGATGCCAAGGAAGACCTGCCATGCATTGAGAAGAAAAAGAAAAAAGACAGGAAGACAGGAGAAAAGGAGAGAGAGAGACCGAGAGAGAGAAAGAGAGACCGAGAGAGAGAAAGAGAGACCGAGAGAGAGAAAGAGAGACCGAGAGAGAGAAAGAGAGACCGAGANAAAGAAAGAAGGAAGAAAAAGAAAAAGAAAAAGAAAAAGAAAAAGAAAGAAGGAAGAAAAAGAAAAAGAAAAAGAAAAAGAAAGAAGGAAGAAAAAGAAAAAGAAAAAGAAAAAGAAAGAAAAAGAAAAAGAAAGGAGGAAGGAAGAAAAAGAAAAAGAAAAAGAAAAAGAAAGAAGGAAGGAAGAAAAAGAAAAAGAAAAAGAAAAAGAAAAAGAAAGAAGGAAGGAAGAAAAAGAAAAAGAAAAAGAAAGAAGGAAGGAAGAAAAAGAAAAAGAAAGAAGGAAGGAAGAAAAAGAAAAAAAGAAAAAGACGCAGTGCACACAAGTAACGGCCGGCTGCTGCCCCCAGCTCCGCAGCCTCCAGGGCCCTCCCAGCTTTTTGCCGCGCTCACTCCCCTGACGCTTCCTGACCGGGGGAGCCAGGGGCAGCCGCTGGGAGCGGCTGGTGCAGGGGACCCCAGCCCCATCCCCTTCTATGACCCCGGGCAGGATCTGGCCAGCCCCGCCTAAGGCGGCAAGGATTTCATGGGACCTCCTGATCTCTCCGTTTAATGTCTTCTTACTTCCTGACTTTACCTGAGCCTCGAGCACGGTCAGCTTTTCTGTCAGGTTTTCTATTTTTTTGTCTTGGTTTTTGAGTTCTTTGTTCAATTCCTCCACCTAGGAGTTAAGAAAGAAAGTTTGTAAAGAGATTCAAAACATGAAAAACCATTCTGTGTCAAACAGAACCATGGTGTTCAATGTTTCACCGCAACAGGGGAATCGCAGACATTTCTTTTACCAGAGAAAAACTCACGCTAATTGATTGCCTGATTTATAAGACAATTCCTCAACAGACAGAGTCGCGTTTTCCTTAGGCTAGCACGTCTGCCTCTCGGCGTACTCAGAGACACGCGCTTGTGAGGGCTGACCGCTGTGGGGACGTGCCCTAACTGGCTGCGAAAAGACAAGTGCATGTTCTGCGAGCAGCACGCAGCAGGAGCTCAGGCGTGAAACAAAGTCAGCAAGTCAAAGCAGCTCACGTCGTATCCCCGCTTTGGAAGGGGGCTGACTGCTTTGAATTTTGCTGGAGCGGTGCTAGGACCCAGGCCTGTCTGCTCCAGGGAGAGGGACCTTGTCAGGGAGCGTGGTGACAGGGCATGGGGTAACGGCTTTAAACCAAAAGAGGGCAGATGGAGATTAGATACAAGGAGGAAATTCTTCCCTGTGAGGGCGGTGAGGCCCTGGCGCAGAGGAGCTGCGGGTGCCCCATCCCTGGGGGTGCCCAAGGCCAGGCTGGATGGGGCTTGGGCAGCCGGGGCTGGGGGAGGTGCCCCTGCCCGCGGCAGGGGCTGGAACAAGATCGTCCTTAAGGCCCCTTCCAACCCAAACCATTTATGGCTCCGTGCCCCTGTTCACGACAGCAGTTTTACTGCCCGAGATTGCCCGCTGCACCACCACAACCCCCTTTTCAGAGCGATGCCCCTTCCACGTTAAGCGCGGCGCTGGTGCGAGCAGGACCGTCCGCGTGCAGGCTGCCAGGAGCCGGCCCAGGCGCTCCGGACGAGCACCCGCGGCCTCCCCTCTCCTCCCGCTTCTCCCCGCCCGGCCTGACCTCCTGGATGACGCAGCGCAGGCTCTGGTGCTGCGCCCGGATCAGGCGCTGCAGGTGGCAGATCTGCTCCCGCAGGGTGGAGATGTCCTGCTGCAGGGCCAGGCACCTGGGGGAGCGCGGCACGGTCAGGGCCGCTGCCCGGCAGGCGGCACGGCCCCGCGGCGAGTTCAAGAGCTTGCTGCTAGCAAGGATGTTTGAATGCTCCTGAAATTCGCGGCGGTAATTCATACATCAATGCGCATATAAAAGGCTTCGCTACTGAGCAGAATAAATACAACTGTAGTTTGAGTGAGGCTGTAGGACCTGGCAGGACCACCTACCACCCTGACTAGCTGTTGATCAGTAAAATCACCAATAACTCCATGAACTGAATTCACAAACGAGAGAGCTCATAAGCAATAAAGCATCATCTGATGTAAAAAAAGACAGGTGCCCTGGGGAGCCAGGAGTGACAGGTAAGTAGTGGTACACCCCCAGAAAAGGG
>VXAL01007218.1:21457-32452 GCA_013399475.1 Chauna torquata | reverse complement strand
CCGGCCCCGCCTCGGCCCGCCCTCACCTGCGGCCCGGGCCGGCCGCTGGGGTCGGCTTTGGGCCGGGCTCCTCCGTGCTGGGCCCCTAACCAAGGGCCTGTGCGGGCGGGGGAGAAAGGCGTCCCCGGCCGGGTGGTTGGTGCTGCCTCTTAGCGCTAAGGAGGCGAAGCGGGAGGGAGAACGCGGGGACGGGACGGGGTGCAGCAGTGAGGCGTGGGAAGGCGGGTGTCTGCCAGGAAGGAACCTCTTGAAGCAGAGGGCTTTAACAGACAGCCTGGGTGCACGTACAGCTGAGAAAGCCACGAACGCGCTGGGAAACGGGCTAAAGGGGCAGAAGGTAAAAAGGAGAGAAGGGGGAGAGAAAAATGTACAATAAACTCTTTTCCAAACAGAAAAGTCTTGATCAGCAGGTCCACTCCACTACAGCCTCTGTCCCTCCATATCCATAACTCTCCGAAATACATCAAGTTGCACCCAGTCCTCTTTTTCCAGCAGCATTTTGAACCTGAGGCTGCTTGTGTGCAGGACGGGTGCAGCCGCTGCCGTGCCCCGCACACCGCTGTCACGGCCACACGGTGCCAGTGATCTTGCTGTGAACAAACCTCACCTGCGCTGCGCAAAGGCCCATTTCGACCAGGAGCCGCTGCAGTGCTCCCAGCTGGCCTGCGTGAGCTGTTTTAACAGCAGCTTTCTGTGGGAGTGCAAGAGGATTTTCTTACTAATTAGAAATAATAATGATAACAAAAATTACTCCTCTTTTCTTCTTCTTCCTGGGATGTGCCGCTCTTTCTCACCTCCCCTCAGAAGTGAAGTGCCCTGAGGGCAAAGTCAGGCTGCTTCCAGCCCTGTTTGGAGAGCAAATACAGGAAAGGCAGCGCCCAGCTCCAAAGTCTGTTCTCACCCAGCAAGGCGGTGGGAGGCTGAGTGCGGCGTGGGGCACCGCACCCCACCCTCTGTCCAGTTACCACCCAGCTAGTCGCCCAGGACTGCCTCTTCCTTAGCAGTGGAATCTGAAATCTCTAAAATGGGGGGCACGGGAGGAGTCTTTTCTTCTTATCAGACCCAGTAAAATAGCTGGCATTGGCGGTTAATCCTCAGTCCCTAATAAGCATTGCAGCTGGCTCCAGCTGTTCTCTGCAGCCCAGGAAGGCTGTGTCCGGGCTGGTGATTTTGTTTCCATTTATTGCTTAAGGAATGTGAGGCAAAATGCAGCTTGATGTGCCTTTGAAGCTATGTACAAAATTGTTTGCAAACTCTGCTGTGTTTTGCCCCAGGAAATGTCTAAGGGTTTAAGATTTAGTGACTGTGATAGCTGCGCGTTGACACAGGGTGACGCCTGAATACCTCTTTTAACGGGGAAGACATTTTGAGGTGATTTATGAGATGGTGAATGAGCTGACACCCCAGCTATCGGCCAACGGCCACCTCGGCGCTGTCGGCTCGGTGGAGGTGCAGTGCAGCACCGTGCAGATCGACCACACGAAGCAGGCTCCACGCAACCTTCTCTGAACTCCTGCCTCAGCCCCGTGCTCCGACACAGCACTATTTCGGTAGGCAGTGTGTATTCCTGCCCAAGTGCAGGAGGTAGGCTGGGTCTCACCAAAGTGAGATTGCTAGACAGTTTGGACTAGGAGATTAACCCGAGCCCTCAAGCCGTGCAGCTCCCACGTGGCAGTGGAGGCTGATGAACCACGGTAATTTAGGTCAGCGGTTCGGACTTCCCTGGGATTCATCGCTCCTCCTCGCCGCATCCTGTTTTGGTTCAGCTGTTGCGATGCACGTAGGTTTGTAGGGATACACAGGGAGCTGAGCCTGAGAAGGGAAGGTCTTTCAGCTCCTGGAGCTTGTTCAGTTAGGAATCCATTAAATGTTATTATTCAAATATCTAATTTTTACCTACATAAAAACACACGTATATCCACAAACTCATTAAGAAGAGAATGGAAAAAATTATGTCACTATAGGTTTTCCCTCAAAACTTCAATTATGTGTTTTGATTAGTAGAGCGTTAAGCTTGTTTGCAGATTTTGAGGTCTGGAGCAAAGCCTGGTGAATACAATGGAAAGGAACTTTGTATATGCCTGTGAAAGAGGATTAATTATTTTTATTTTTCTATTGAAAATATAACCAGTAATTCAGCTGTATCACTTCTTTGGATGTATGATGTCTCTTTCAGTCAAAAAGTAGCAAAAAATTCACATTTTTGCGTCTAAGACATTGTAACAGTGGACATCCTTAGGGGGGGCAGCAGAGATTTAGTAAAATACCAGTGCTGGAGTACAGGGAAAGCCCTCGCCGTTGCTGCACCTTTGCAGCTGTGTCCCAAGTGCTCGCCAGAAAATCGCAGCGTGATGCTACCTGCGGGGGTGCTTCGGTCCCGGTACCCTCTGTTCCTCCGGGGAAATGGAGACGGTGTGGTTCTTTGTTCGGCAAAATCTCATTTTACAGAACAGCGGCCTATTAAGCGTCTGATATGAAACAGAAGAGGCTGATAACTTTCGGGGTAAGGATTTGTCTTCGTGCAGGTGTGTGTAACACCAAATGTACAGAACTGGGGCAAAGCGTGCAATTCTGAGCTCACTCGCGTGCTTCAGTTCTACATTTTCAGGAGCTTTCATATAGGGGAGAGACAGGAAAGAGCACAAAATATACAAATCGCATTCAGGGAACTAAAACCGTGTTTTAGAAAACCTGGGACAAGTTGTCCTAACAGCTTGCAAAGACACGCGTGAACAGCGAGAGCTCTGTGTCACGGTGAGACGCGGGGGCCGTAGCCACGCGGCAAGCTGTGCTGCGGCAGGGCTGCCTGCGGGGCCGGGTCTCCAAAGGAGGAGAAGGCAAACGGAGCACACTCTTCCTTTCTCTTCCAACCAACGTGTCTGAAGCAAAAGGTAATGCCACGAGCACAAGTGCCCGCAGCGCTGGTCTGAGGAGACGCCGTCTTCCCGAGCTGGCTCTTCGGATGCCCACGGAAGCGCTGCCCTCTCCTTGTCCCCAGCTCCGGCCGCTCCTGCCCGTCCTCACGTTGCACCCGGCGGGTGTAGCTGCGGGGCTTTGCGGTCGGACAGCGAGCCTCAGCGAGCACTCGGCCTGTCCGTCCCCAGCCTGGGGGCAGTTGGCAATTCCTGAGTGGGAAGCTCACTGATCAATAAGGCGAAGAGCATTCCTCTCTGGAAACCGGTCTGCTCTGATTCAGGTTTTTCCAGTCACAACGTGCGGCCGGCGGTTCCCCGCGCTCCCTCCACGCACGCTGATGCTCGGCTGTGCCAGCTCGTCTTACCCTTTGCTGCTCACAGCTCCTGCACTGTCTGCTCCCCAAGTAACATACTCGAAGCCAGCTTTCATGAAAAAGTTAAAGAAGATTAAAACTGAAGATTTATAAATTCTAATAAAGATTCAACGTTCCTTCAAGCCAAGCTCCCCAGACATAAACAGCCATTTATTAATGGCTTTTAAAATGCTTTCCACAGATAAACAGTAAGAAGTTATTCAAACAAAGCTTTAATGCTGGGATTTTTAGATAAGAACGTCAGATTACGTTTTGGCTCTGACAAGCCCATCGGCTCAATAAAAACTGTGCGTCATCTGTCTGCTGCCTGCCGGGACTCGCACTGCGCTTGAACACAGCCAGAGCGACAAGGAGGTGTCAGACACGCCACGTGTCCCGGCACGCTGTCCGTGTGTCCCGGCAGAGGTGTCCGTGTGTCCCGGCACGCTGCCCGTGTGTCCCAGCAGAGGTGCCGAGCACCCAGGCTGTGCCCGGGGGAGGATGCTGTGAGCGAGGGGCTGGCCCCACGTCCCCCCCACCCACGTCCCGGGGGCTGGGGGACCGGCTGCAGGCAGAAGGGCTCTGCTCGTCCTTACCGAGGCCGGGCGGTGGCTGCACAGACGTTTTCCTACAAGTAAAATGTCTGTGCAGCTGATGTCTGTGCCTCTCTCTTATGAACCCTTGTTGCAACCACCGAGATTACCCGAACATTCAGGGATGTGTGAGAGGATGTCACCACCATCGGGTTACATGCATGTCAGCAACGCTGCCACAGCAGCCTGCACATGTCTAGAGATAGCAAGTGTTTTGTGTCCGTGCATTTGCACCAGAGAAAGTAACCTGGATGTTCAAGCTAATGCTCAAACTAAACAGTAATAGTTCTGCAACGAGGAGCAAAAGACAGCTCTTTTGCCTCAAGTGTTTAATAGTCACCAGGGAAGCCTGGTAATTAATTTATTGCTTTAATTATACAGTGTGTTAACTGTTCCTGTCAATGTCTTTTTAAGATAAGAGTTTTGTTGCATGAGTAGTTTGGGCAAGAATAAAAAGAGTTCTTCTTATCTCGCCTATGCTGAAAACATAACATTAGCAGGAAAATGAAGCCCTCACTCTTCCTCTAGTTTACAGAGACATTTTAAGAGCATTTAACCAAGACTAGGCAATGCCTGCTTACTCCTGACTAAATAGGTCCTCTCATAATATTTGTTATTTGCAAATGAAATAAATATTTGTGCCTGGTCTAACCAACCACTAATTTGAATTAATTAAATAGAAACTAAAGCTTGAAACGTGTTCCTTCCATTTCGTATTTACAGAAGAGCTTCTGAACCGAAGAGCTTGTCATTTTTTTTGCCTAAATAAATCATTTACTCTGAAAAACGGCTCTCCCTATAAAACCCACTTCACTGGAATTAAAATTAGGGGTGGTTACTGGCAGGATTAACGTGCTCTGTTGGTGCTAAATAATCCCACCAAACTTGATTTACCTTTCTGAGCAGTCCCGTGTTATTATCCAATTGCATAATGAAATCGCCCCCATCACCCGTCGGGGCCGGGGTGGGCCGGGAGCTGCTGGTCCGAAGGCAGCGCTCCTTTGCGGCTGCTGCTCGCGGCCCCCGGCGTGCGCTGGGCACGGCCGCCAGCTCTCGTCCGCCTGCAGTGCCCTGGAACGGGGCTGCAGCTTGGAAGACGGACCGTCTTTACTCAAGGAAATCCAAAGGAGTCAGGGAACGTCTGACGTGGGCCACTGTGGTGATGTTTAGACCGAGCTACTGTAAAGCACTGGTGCTGATTTTCTGCACTTGCCGATGAGGAAAGTAAGGACTGGAAGTCATGAATCACTTACCTCTGTCCACCCTGATCTCCAGTGCCGTGCAGTTCGTAATTCCTGAGTTAGGTGTCATGAGTACAGCCCTCAGAAACTACTTTCCGTACCGGTCTGTGCTGCGAGAGGTTGGCATTAGCAGTGGATGGGGTTCCACGTGTGCGGGATGGGACACCAGCCCTGTGCTGGGCGAAACGTGAGTGCACAACAAAAGCATCCTGCGCTGACTGAGACAGTCAAAGATGTGTGTAGCAACCACCACAATGTAATTTAAACCCTACACGGCGGCACGGCGTAGCAAAGCGCAGACGGTGGCAGGAGGAAGGCCGCGAGGAACGCATCCTGCGGTGCGCGACCAGCACGGGCGTCCCCAGGCCAGCAGCCATGCTGGAGACGGCGTTGTCACAAAACTGTCATCCGTGTCAGACAAGAACCTGAGGGGGAGAAACCCATGGTATGTTGAAGTCAACACAGGACTGTGGAGAGAACAGTTACTTCACACACCTTAAGCCATCAGTGCTGCTTTCGGCCAAAAGAAGTTGGAAGGCTGGCCCTTTCCCGCGTTAGTACGGACCCGAGGCTGATGTTCGCGGGCACCGCTGCCCCGAAGGATCGCTTTTTCAGCAGTTCTGTGCTCAGCACTGATGGCAAACCGATCCTGTTCTGGCATCCTAAGCATCCAAAAGTGAAGGCTCTCTCCATTCGGTGGGAAGTTCCTGTGATGCTAGTGGATGTTTTTGTCTTCATACGTGGTTGCTTTTAGAAAACAAAATTATTTCCATGGTCTGATGCTGAATAAGAATATCCAAGACACATTTTCTTCCCTGTGTGAGCACTTGGAAGATAAATGATTCAATAATATTCCCTTACCTGTCAAATCAAGCTGTCTTCTTCCAGTCTGTGTTTTAAAGTTAGGTTTTTCTCTTCCTCCAGACCTCGGTCCCTCATGAACATTGTGGAATACATGAACGTACAAATCTTCTGGGATTTGCACTGCGCGGTGCAAATCAGCTTCCTCAGCTGCAGGAAACACATCCCCTACCCGAATCTGCCCCTCACCGCCCTGGGTCACACCGTCTGAATCCGACCTGTAACAAGAAAGTTCATCCAGAGGAGCCCAAGCTGAGCAGCCGCTGCTGCACTGGCCTTCGTCGCCTCGCTGCCCGCGGGACTCCCCAGCCCGGATCACTGCCCACCGAGCCACCCCGCAGGAAAGCAGCTGCAGTGTCCGGCCTGAAGCCCACCGCTCAGAAAGGCCCAAATTAGGGGCTGTGTCCTCTCAGGTCACAGACCCTCTGCCAGAGCTGCCTGCCAGCCCCCGGCTCTGCCCACCCAGCTGCCTTCTGCCTGCACCCCTGTGCTCCGAACCCTGCCCTGGGTGTGCGGCACCTGCTCGGCCCCGCTTCCTCCTGCCGCAGGGATGCGCGCACCCCTCTCTTCCTAGGGGAGCTCAGCCCTGCCCGGGCGGAAGGCATTTCTAAATGCTGCGTTTCCACACTTATAAGTTTCCCTCCTTGCATGGGCAGGTAATACTAAAAAAAAAAAAAAGAAATTGGGAAAAAATAAAAGGAGAGGAAACGTCTGCCTGATGCAGGGCGCCCAGCGATGAGGGTTTCCATTCACTGGAGCAGAAGGGGGACGCGCCCTGGGTGAGCGTGCCCAGGACTCAGCGAGCACAGGGCTGGCCCTCGCCCAACGGATCCGCCCAGGGAGCTCCTGTGGGCGAGAAAACAGGGCAGGGCCGGATCCTGACGCCCTAGCCAAACAGGACGGAGGGGTCTGGCAGGTCAGCAGCAGCCAGCCTCTCAGATGGAGACTCAAGATTGCCCTGGAGCTCTGTCAGGAGAAACGTCCAAGCTTATCCAAAGTCTCCCAGGTGTCGAGGATACGCGCTCGCAGTTTGTTTCTCAAAGCAGCAGTTAGATGAGACATCTCATTCTTTTCGTAGCCTTAGCCTCCAGATGTTTTCCGGCCTTGCATCATAGGAAAATACCGTTTATATGAGCATTATTCAGTGTTTGAAAAGCATGCCCACAAGTGCTTTACGGGGCTGCGCCTGCTGTGCGTAGAGGGATTTAGGAGTGCTGCTCTGTGGATGTGGCAGATTCGGTTTCAGGAGGACGAAGTCAAGGCTATGACCATACATAACCACTGTTATAACCAGCGAGCAGGAGGGAGCTACCAAAGTCATTTCACAGAGCTGTCTCGGAGATTTACAGTCTTACAGCACCCTCCCGCATCACGTTGTTTCTTTGGGACCAGGGAAATAGGAGATCAAAATGAGTATGTATTGTGCTTCTTCATCTCATCAACAATTGACTTTTCCTGCTGATTTTCAAGCAATTGTTTCATCAGGTGTTCAGCTGAAAACATGCCCACGACAGAGTGGGACCCATGCTAGCCTTCCTTGTGCGTTACAGGTATGCCAAAGTCCACAGTTTGAGAACTACTGTATTTAAACAGCACCGCTGACGTTATTTCCTGCATGGTAGTTCGTATGTCACCATCTTTTTACTGCTTGGCACTAATCTGCCGTTCATACCTTGGCATTATGTTCAGAGCTCTCATGCCAGGAAAAACTGTGCCAGTAAATGTCAGATGGAAAATGAGAAAGCTACTCAAAAAAACTTGCAAAAATGCAGCAAAAAGCTGTTTAAAAATATAATTTCAATGTGTTTTTATAGTACTTACATTTATTTTGATAGGCCTGCAATAGAGAGTGGAAATGACATGTATATGAACGTGTCATTTTTACACCTCTGAAGCCATCTAGACATGAGTGTGAGAACAAACTCCAGAAACTGGAAATCTCGGCGGCTCTCCATGCAACACCTTCGGCTCGCAGCATGGGGTTAGCGTCGCTGCTGGGGATCCCTGGCTGGGTGGGGTGCGATGCTGCAAGTTGGGGTGGCCGGGCTGGGGGCCGCGCGGGGGACGCTGGTGCTGGATGGCCGCTACCCGCCGTGGTGTCACTGCCACATCCCTGGGCTCGGTGGACACTTTGCCGCTGGTGTGAGTGGGGCTGGAGCTTTGCCGGTGATTTAAGGACATGAGCGCCAGCCCAGGGTTTGCAGCATCACTCATGTGAGCTAACCCTGCCGTGCAATGGGAGCACGTGCACGCAGGAAACTCTGAATTTCAAAATAGAATAGCTTTCACAAATTTAATTCTGTAAAGTCCATTATAATTTGAGTTTCTATCCAAAGGTGTCTCTTCTCGCAACACAATAAACATACATGAATAATGAATTCTCCCAAACCAATCACTCAGTGCTGCCTTGCTCCAGTGGGTTCAGTGAATCGATCACTTGTGTTTGGAGGTAGTCATTACGGTCCCTTCTGTTCAGCTGCTTCCCACAGGACTGGCCTGCTATCCACGTCAATCTCTTTCTCCCCATCCTACAGCTGCTGCTCTGGGTCTTGATTTTGATAAACAATCTGTTAACTGAAAATGGAGCCCCAAGTTACTGTAGCTAAATTATAATTATTCTACTCATCAGAAAGCTAGGCTTAGAAAGAAACATATTGAAAAATGACAGACAGTGATAAATTTGGGGTTTCTGTACTAACAGCTTTGAAAATGTGCCGCTTCCATTTAATTCGGCATTCGTGCAATGATAGCACCGCTTACGGCTCTTTACACGGTACCAGATTTTATCTCCTAGGCATGACGCTGCGGAAGCAACACGGTAAAATCACCCTGGCCTCTCCCTGGAAGAAGCCCCGCGTGAAGCCCTGGTGGTACTCAAGGACGCAGCCCGCGCGGGGCTGCAGGACCACATCCTGCAGGGGTGGACGTGCCAGCGGGCACCTGGGCCATTTGCTGGTTTTCCTTGAATCGCCTGCTAATCAGGAATACAAGGATGGGACCTTCGTGAATGGGAGGAGATAGGGCCGTTGATCCATGTGCCCCAGACATGCTAAGTGCTCCACTTGGACAGGGATGAAAATCTTATAAGCAATGGTAGCCACGCGCCCTTCCCTTCTAGCACAGGCAGAGCCGCAGCCCTTCATTTGCAAGAAGCTGTGACTAGGTTACAAAAGGCACTGCTTCCACAGGGACTTTTGGAGCTGTGAGCCGGTTTGTTCCGCAGGTGCCTGGGAGGCAGATGCGCGTCCCAGGACATCCATGGCAGGGAGCCGCACCGGGCTGCCGGCGCGTCACTCACTTCCCAGCCTTGCTGCAGACAGCGGCGCGGGAGAAGGCTGGCCGGGCTCTGTAGCAGCACGGAGAGTCCCGCAGGGAGGGGACGTAGCCCTCGCTCAGGCAGGGGCACGGGGAGACGACAGCGCGATGCACACCGTTTAACTTGGGAGGCTACATGGCGGCGTTGATATCGTTGTCCTATTTAATGCATTTAATTCAATTAATTTCATCATTCTGGACATCTGTGGGTGATAGTTTTATATCCTTTAACCGAACTTGATCCCAGTTTTTGCTTTGCTAGGAAGTTTTTACTTGTTAGGAGGTTTTTTAGGCCTCTTTGACTTCATGCAGGGGAAGCTCTGAAAGTCTGAGATTGCCCCATCCATCACCTAACTTCCCAGGAAACTGTGAAGGGATTTTTTTCTTGTCTGTAGAGGCAGAGAAAGAAGATTGAGAATTTAATCATGGAGGTGGGTAATTAAGGACTCGGAGCTTGATGAGCTGGTGCAGTTTCAAAGCCTGATGAGTTCAGAAGCTGCTGGATGGAGCTGCCGCCCAGCTCCCCAGCAGCTGGGCTTGCGCCGGTGGTCGTGCCTGTGCAAGCGGGAGGCAAGTGCTGCGAGGCGCTGAGACCGACCTTGCAATAGCAGAGCAGCTGAGGGGACAGCTTGGTTCTGTTCGCTGCCTTACTTCAGGAAGAGGATAATCTCAGGCAGCTTTTCAGAAAGCATGGGCATGTGGACGCTTACCTGAGGATGAGGGGGATGAGGGACGCCTCCCAACAATACGATAATGCCTGCTGCAGCCTTCTGGATGGGGCTACGTGGCAGCCCCGGGGAGCTGCTCTGAGCCCAGCATTGCCTGTGGCTCCCACGCTGCACCCCCAGCTCCCTGCCCCAGCCCCAGCCCATCCCTGCCAGCCCAGGGACATCCTCGCACATCTGTTCGAAAGGGACCGTCGCACTTGCTACTCGCTTGCCTCTAATTCCAGATGCTTGAACTGGAGGACTGAGGATACCCTGCTAGCGCTGCGTGCCCTGCTCCTACAAAGGGGGCTGCCGCAGATGCAGGTATGCGGCTTTTCTGGCAGAGGAGAGACATGCAGAGGGCATCCGTGTCAGCTAATGCCATCGCCATCACTCTCGTGTATGGTTGGAGCAAGACCCAGCTAAGTAACACAAACCACTCGGAGCAAGACAGCCGTAACCACGCACACAGGTCGTTTCCAGCTAACCAAGCAGTGAGCTTCCCACACCTTCCCGTCAGAATGCTGCCCCATGGGCCTGGCACGTGCTCCCAGGTCTGAAAGTCGTAACGACTATGGCAAGTCAGGGAAAGCTACAAAAAAAGATTCCTGTAGCTGCATAAATATTGATTGCAAGAGCAACTTAGAAAGATCCTGAATGGATTTTTGGCCTAGCAAATGCACTCAGCCAGAGCGCGGCGGCTCCCTGGGGCCGTGGGAAGCAACGGCTGGGCCTGCTTCTGAAGGGACACCCGTTCCAGCAGCGCTTCAGGGAAGACCCCTCCCTTGGAGCTGAGGCCCACCTGGGTTCAGGTTTCTTTAATCAGGCTAATTAGTTATTTTCATATGACATATAATATATGAGCTATGGTGATATATACACAGTGGTGTATTGGTACCATTAGTACCGTATTAATCCGTAGTACGTGGTGCTCCAGCGCAACATCCCAACGTACTACACACTGGCAGGGCAGCTGAGTGTGGGCGGTGCGGGGGGTGCAGGGTGGGGGG
>VXAL01007218.1:2694-21445 GCA_013399475.1 Chauna torquata | reverse complement strand
GCGCCGGCCGCGCGGCGCAGCCGGGCCGTGCGCTCCCCGCAGCCGCTCCCGCAGCCGCTCCCGCAGCCCGGCTCGCGGGTGCCCCCTGCCAGTAACCGAGCCCGGTCCCGGCCTCTGAGCCCGCGCCCCGCTTCCCTCGGGATTCGCACTTAACAAAGCAGCGCAGGTCTTGGCGCGGTGTCCGTGCCCTAGTTCAAATACTTGCCTCGAGCTGCCAGATGAAGCGTTTCCTTCGTTCTCCTTTCTTTCCCACACAAAGGCCTTTTCCTGTGAATACTCATTTTAAAGGTTCCGTTATTTCACTAATTCAACCAGAGACATTAATTATTCCTTAAAAATTTTCTGTTTGTCAAAAGGGGCACAAAGCCCCGAGAGACCGAGGGAGCTTTTCAAAATTGAAAAAATGCATCCGCATTTGAAAAGACAAAGCTGACCTGTATGTTCCCATGTCGGATGTTCTGAAAATCAAAGAGTTTTGCCTTATAAGTTTTCACCAAAGAAACAAATGAATCAAAAGTTCACTTCATTTCTCATTCCTTCTCTGTTTTTTGGTTTTTTTTTTTTTTTTTTTTTTTTAAGAAGAACTCAAGAGCAGATGCCCTTTCTCAAAGCCAAATGTGATAGGCAAAAATCTAACACGTATTGCTCGGTTGAAGTAAGAGACTCCAACATGTGCCTGCATTGTGGAAGGAACCGTGGGTGCCTCCCACCCTCGCTGCTTCCCATTCCCCTCCCCAGGGATTTACCTGCACCCACCCCGGTGGTCTCTTCTCCTGCCAGTCCTACCAGCGTCCTGGGTAGGGATGGACACAGCCAGCTTTGAAAGGTCAATCCGCCTCCTGCAAGGGGCAGCTGAAGGGACATTTTGGTGGGCACAGGAGGCCCAGCTGTGCATGCTGCCCGGTGCCAGAGCGCACAACGAATGCCCTCGTCCTTGCGGCTGCACGCCAGCCAGCACTGGCCAGCAGCAGGCTGAAGGCACAGACTGGCGAGGGCAGCTTCCACCCGTCAGTGCGCGAAAAGCTCTACCAACTGGAAGGGCCGAGTGCCACGGCAAATGCCACTGGTGTCACCTTATAGCTCCTAAAGGCAAAAGCCCAAACAGATCGTGGCCGTGTGAGAGGACTTCAGAAGACCTTTCCTGCCTGGGCTGCCTGGTCCTACCGAATCAGTCAGGGCAGCTGCTGGGCAGGAGCTGGAGGAGGCTCCGGGGCCGGCAAAGGCCGGGGCTGTGCTGGCGGCGCGGGGAGGCCAGGCTGCCCACGGGGCTCCCTCGCCCATCTCCCGTCCCGCACGGTGCCCGGGCGCCTGTCCCTGGAGGGCTGCGGCGGGAACGGTCAGCTCAGGCGCCAGCTTTCGTTGTTGCTTTTAAGCTGCCGTTTGCAAGAAGAGAGAAAGAAGAAAGGCAATAAAAACCACGTTGTAGGAAATTTCATGTGCAATTGCTCTAACCTTGGTTCTAACCTCATCCTGTTGTTGTTTTCTCACCTTGTAATTCATTAATCTGCCCTCTTATTCTCTCCTATCCCATTTGCACCTTTGTAGCATTTTCCTTCTTTGTTCGATTCCCACCCCTGCTGTTCTCCTCTCCACTCCCCGGTGTGCACTTGAGGCCCTGTTTGCAAGCACAAGAACCAAATCGAAAATTAGGACTTGGGTGGTGTGCATTTATTCATGGCTCAGACCGGAGGTGGAACCCACTGGTCCTCTTCCAGGTTACTGGAATCCAAGTAACCCCCCTGCAAATCGAAAGACCCAAGAGGATCCTAAAGCATCACCTGCAAGGCTGCAACATGTGGCTCGGTGTAAGCCATGAAACACATCGCCATGTGGACATTCCTCTCCGGAACACACTGCTCTGATTTCGGCTGCTGTAATTGGATTCAGCAACTTGTTCCATGTGCGCAGGAATGGACACTTCAGATCAATGCAAGTAATTTATTTGATGGTAACCGCTTATGGGACCTATAAAAGTGTACACCATCACTCAGGCCTCAGAGATGGTTTCTGCAGGTGTCGCGGGGCTCCAGGTGCAATTGAACCGCGACTCTCCTAGGTGCAACGCAGTTGGTCTGCAGTGATACAGACATAGGTGGGCAGGAAATCTGGCACAAGAATGTAGACACCTATTATGTACTCTGCATTTATTTTGAGCTTCCACAAGCACAGTGTAATGAATACAGATAATCTGATTTCAAGTAAATTTTTACTGGTATATTTCTGGAGTAACCATATTGATTTCAATAAACTCAGGTATTCAAATCATAGTAATCAGGAAATTGGGTCAATTTTTGTGGTGTGGATCAGCCAGTACTGCTGTGCTGTAAAGACAAAGGTGCTTGCTCTCAGGGACCTCAAATGCTAGACACTTTCCATGCATTAATTTGTCCCTAATTTGAAAACATCCCACTTTGATTACTGCTTTTTTTTTTTCTTTCCTCTTTTCGACTTAATGATACTGCAAGTTTCTTCATTAGTAAAATCTCGGAGGGTAGATGGTCTTCTCTTTGTTCTACATCGCAACACCTCAAAGGCAGCTCTCTCCTTTCTAATGTATCAAGAATGGTATTTGTAACAGATGAGAGATCAGTAAAGTAGCCTTGAAACAGACCTAAATAAAGCAGGGAAGAGTAATAATGCTGCTCCTTTCCACTGTGGATTTCAGAAAATGTTTCTTCCTTCGTCAGAACAAATCTTGTGTGTGTATCTGCCAGAATTCGTAAGGAAGACAACGCTACCTTAATATGAGAACAGAAGCTAGAGCCTCAGCAGGGGTAAATGAGTTTCCTGCAGGTTTAGAAAGATTTCTCTGATCCAAAGTGGGGTGCTTGAACAGTTCAGATAATGAAATGAAATGAATTTTCAACTGCTATAGAAATGCTGTTCAGTGGACCCAAACACAGATCACAATTGCCGCTTGCTGAGTAAAATTAGTCTGATCACAGATGCTCTTTTCTTAGAAATGTCCCATCCCTTTTATTTTAAGGAGCTTGCGCTCTGTGAGGCCCCTCGGCTGGGTTGTGCATCAGGAACTGCAGCAGCAGCTTGCTGCCGACGCGGGGACGCAGCGAGAAGCCCTCCTGCGAGGGTGCTGGCGTCTCCGAGGCCCGGCCCTGCCACCGCGCTGCTGCTGAGCAGGACCCGGACCTGGACCGCACACAGGGGAGGGACGCCCCAGAGGAGCCAGGCCAGGGAGAGCATCTCCCAGGACGCGTGTGAGGAGCGGCCGCTCATCCCCGTGATACTGAGGGCCCCAAGTCCTGGCTTCCCTGATCCGCAGCCACCTCGGCAGCTGCTCGGAGAAGGAGCATCACACGCGCGTGCAGCGTAGCTCTTACCTTCAGTGGTCTCGGGCTCAGCCAAACAAGGATTTAGGATCTTCTAAGCAGGAGGTTGCATCAAGCCAACTTGGTAACCACCCTGAGACCCATCCTACGCTAATACATGCAATCTCTTTATCAAGAGAGCTTGCGGAGCTCACCTTTGGCCAGAGCCCCACCGCAGCCTGTGGCCAGTGATGCAGGGTTCACGCCTTCTGTCTCAGGTGCTGCTATTTTCCAATTGCTAAAAGCTAACTACGCCCAGGTGAGACCTCCTGTCTCCAAGCAAAGACATTCCATGACCCCGTAAGCAGCCAGGTGGTTCCTTTCTGAGGAGACACGCTGAACTTTGCTGGGAATCAAGCCCTCCAAATAGCAATGCCTTTCTCCCCCACAGAAATGTAGCATATTAGCAGTTATTATTATTAAGCTTCCTTTTTCTAATCAAAAAGGAGCTAATAGGTTCTATGTGCAGGAGGCATATTTGATGGCAAAGAAAAACCCAGACACAAACAATAAGCACTTCCCTTCAAGGACTGGCCCAGATTGTCCATTAATTGTTTTAATTTGTCTCATGTGGATTCACATCAAATCTGTATTGGAATCACTTAAAGGTAATTGAGTATAATGGACTTCATCGCTCACTCGCCGCGGATGCCACTCGCTGAGGTGCGGCGGTGGCATTGGCCCCCTTGTGGGGATGCCCGGGCCAGGGGCACCTGGGACTCTGCCCGCGTGCCCAAGGAGCGCGTTCCAGGGCTGACTTGGCTTTCCTGAGTGCTGCTGTTTAAAATACAGAAATCCAAAGTGTTGTCTTGTTCAGAAGTTGAGTTCAATTAAGATTACATGCAAATATTTTTTTTTCAGCAAAATGACTATGCTCATATAGATAAAGTTTCTATATAATTTCATGAAATAATTATTGTAATTAGCCTCTCAATTTGAATTTAGAAACCATTTCATTCCCCCCAACCCTCCTTTTTTTTTTTTTCCTTTTTGAAAAACTAAATTAATTCCCTGGGAAACTGATGAGGAATTTTCAAACTAGAAATAAATGTCTGTAATAAATCAAGAGATAAGGGAACAGGCAGAGATTATTCTGCAATTAAAGTTTACAGAATTAATTCCACTTACAATCCGTAGAGTTTAATGTGATAAAGTCCATGTCTTCCGTCTTCTTTTTGGAAAGGAGCATCTCTGAAAATCTGGGAGGAAGAAGAGCCCGGTGGAGGCGGATAGAGTAATCACTATTCCTCCAGCCACCGACAGCCAAAGAGGTTTCAGCACTTCTCCCACATTTTGACATTCAAAAATATAAATAAACATAAGGCACAGCAAACATCAGCAAATTGATTGGAAATTTGGACAGGTGATTGGAAGGTGAATGTGAATATTTGTTTTTTACCCAAATGAATGTAAATTTCATTAGTTGATAATTAAAAGGAAATTATACAGACATTACAATTACTGCCAATGGCATAAATTATGAAGCTATATGGCAAAACAATTTAGGAATTCACATTGCAGTTCTTATTGTCAATTTGGTTACCAAAGAAACCAAGAATAAATAATATACTCAGTGCCTATGCAAATGAAGCCTTGATGTGTTGCTAGGCTGTTAAAGCTAATGTCATTGTATAAAACAATAATGTTAAACATTATTAGTTTTTTAATTATGTCAGTTAATTAGAATTGTTCCTGTTAATTGCCTATGATTCATCTCTAGAAGAAAAATGTACAGCTAACAGCTTTGGGGGGTTTTTCCTCAACATATCACCTCGAAAAAGAACCACAGTTAGCAATATCGCACTAAAAAACAGTAGTACCCCATATTCAGCCTCGGTGGTTGGTGCGGCACCTGGCAGCAATAAAGGGACGCTACTGGAAGGCGACAGCGCTGGGGACTCCTGGCATAAGCGCTGACCCTCAGACACAGCTGCATGCCAGTGCTGGTGACACCAGTCCTGCAAAGGTGCACGGACTTGGCTTCGTCTGGAGGGAAAAGGAGGAGCTGCTGGAGGACCCCTGCCCAGGAGGAGGTTGTCCTCAGCACTGGGGTCCTCAGCCCCCACGGCCTGAAGACATCGGCCTGCACTGAGAGTGGTTTGACCGCTGCAGCTTGGTGCTCGAAGTCTTTGGTTTGGTGTTTTGACGTCAGGCGTAAACCTGGATCCCCTCGCGTCAGTACCTGTGCGACACGCGGGGCGCAGCTCTCGGGGCGCGGGAGGTGCCCCCAGCCCTGCCCCAGGGCCGGAGGGTCGGCGCCGTTCGTTGACGCACTGGTAGGGCTTTCCGTCCTGGGGGGAGATGCGCGGTCTTGCTCTCTGCCCTCACCCCATGCCGTCACTTTTGGCCCCACTTTACTGCAGATGAAGCGGTGCCCACGTGCACCTTGTAAAGAAATGGGAGAGGTGATACTTGTGTCATTCCTGCCATGATGCTTCTGGTAACTGGGTTCCTGGTGTAAATGTATTTGCAAAATCAGATAAGTTCTGTGAGCTCAGTTTGTTGTCACCTCCATTCCCTGGGCAAGTAAGGGAAACAATTCAAAGGCACCTACACCCAGAGAGCGGGGGCTATTTAAAAATAAAATATTGTTGCCCACGTTCTCCATCCAGAATGACGGAGCCAGCGCCTCCGGCAGCCAGAGGCAGCGCTGAACTTGAGGCACTGGGGCCGCAGGGCTGCCCCGCTCTCCTCCCGGCGCTGGGCAGGCAGGGAGAGCTGGGCCTGTCCCCTTCCATCCTCTCGTCCCTCCTTCCCGGTCTGGAGCGGTCCCAACAGCTCCAAGTGTATCCTCTTGTAAACAAAGCCGTCTTTCAGCTGGGTTGAAATCATCAATAAAAAGGAAGCTTTAACAAACAAAACTGTCGGTAATTGATATCACTTGCATTTTGTTGTTAGTTTCAAGATTGCTATCTGAGTCTGCGGCCTTCAGAGAGCAGTTCTCACGATCTCTGTATGCGTAGGTGCGAGTGAATGGATATTCACGTCAGAGTTTTCAGACTTTCAGGTCCTTCTTTCATTATTCTTTTTAAGGACAATTCTTTTTTCTTTTACTCATTGTTATTTTATCTTCTGGAACTGTTCCTGTATGCATGCCTCGTTCTGCCTCCATCAGCACTGCTATCCGCTGTCACCCACCTTCAGTTTCCCGCTCTGCTTGATCCATTGTCACCATCCTTGGAAAAAAATAGGGTGATTTATTTTGTTTTACATATATGTTTCAGTCGGCATGCACTGGAAAACATTTACATCACTCTTCCCCAGTTCTGGGCTCTGAAACCATCACACAGAGGGCAAACTCCGATTGTCAAACTGAAGTTGCAAATGCATCATCGCTGTTTAAACAAAGTTAATGCACATAAATGCATTGTATGGAAACAGAATGCAATTAGTATCTCACATTTGCAGAAGACTACAACACAGCTTTCTTAACACCAGAAACTAAGGGCTTAATAAGTCTATCAAATTATAGCACCATCTTTCTGCTTTGTAATGTCGGATCTGGCTTGTTAATATTCCGTTCCCCCTCTGACAGCTCCTTTTCCAAATGTTGGATCTGCAATTTCTCTCTTTTTCTTCTAGTCTTTATACCTTTCAGTCTAAATACAAACAGAAACAAAGATCCTAATTATGATCCACAATCATTATTCTCTGAAGAAGTTCCCAGTAATTAAATTTTAAAGAAAAATATATTTAATGAGCTTTTTACAGTTTCATCCAAGCGATACGTATTCAAGTAGATAGTGATTAGAATGAAACAGCTCTAATTTGAATGACTTGATAAAAGCTCCTACTTCACTACTATGTTTTTAATAATTGTGTAATTACATAGAGAAGTATTCCTGTAAATAGCACTTGTTTTGTACAGAATGGTGACATAAAAATGTGAGGGGTTTATCTAAATTTTCAGTACTTTGAAATGGTATTTTCTTGTGTCAGCTAAAAAGTTAATGTGGGTATCTTAATGTCAAAAACACAGAATAGCACGGAAGCCAACATGCATGTCTTATGTTCAGAATTAAAAAAACAAACAAACAAAAAACAAACAAAAACCCCCTATTTTCCACTTTTGTTTTGATTTAAAAAATCCACTCACACCCATGGTCCAGCAGCAAACTGTTTTCCGCAGCAACGCAGAAGAGGCACGAGGGTGGGACGGTTCCCATTTCTGGGGCCGAGGGCCCCGTCTGCGGCAGCGCAGGGCAGCGCAGGTGGCTCAAAGCCACCGCGCCGCTCTGCTGGGAAGGGTGGCAGCTCCCCAGCGCCCCGTCCTGTGGCCTCGCCATGGGCAGGTTCAAGCAGAGAACCCAGTAATGTTGTTATCCCAAGGCACCGTGGTCTCCAGGGCTGAAATCCTAACAAGTCCCCGTCTGACCCCAAACAGAGGCTGCCTGAGCCCTGGCCCAGCAGCAGCAAGCCCCGCGCTCCCCCGGCCCACGCCGCGTTTCCCGCAGCACGGAGGTCGGGCCAGCGCCGGGTCGAGCCCCCAGCTGTGACCTGAAATCCTTCAGCAGAAGAGATCTAGTAGAAAGGGTTGCGGTTGTATTAATCTGGGATAGTTTATTTTTGAAGATGACTGAGAAGTAGGTGTGAGATACATAAAGCTGTGAAGCATCAGAGGAGTTTGCAATGAAGAGAAGGTTGAAGAGCCTACGTACATCGAGTTATCAAGCCTGATGCTACAGTTCACCTTGTGAACGAGACATTTACAGATGAAAATGAAAGCAGGAAGCCTTAAGGTGAAAGATTTGTCAAGGGCTCAGGATAGTGCAGCTGTAGTTTTAATTGCATTTTGTTCCTTGCCCACACAATTAAGATGCCTCCAACACTCCTTACACATGGAGGGGAAGAGAAGAGGCTCATACTGGGAAAAAAGGCACGGGAGGAGGGATGTTTGCCAGGCAGCCAGAAACGTGATGGGGAGGATTGCTCCTCCACTGCCCCCCTACCCCCTGCAGCTCATCCGCTCTTCGGGCACAGGAGGGAGGTCAGGACCCATCCGGATGGCTCAGCCAGCGGTGGGCGAAGGAGAGGAAATGGTGCAGGGTGGGAGCAGGCACCCACCCCTGCACCGCTGCCTGTCCCTGGCCCCAGCGTCCACCCAGCCCCTCCACGTGTCCTGCAGAGCCGGAGCTGCCTGCTGCGGATGGGGCCGGCCGCTGGACCACTTCCAGGACACTTGCTGAAATGGAAAATCAGCAAAAGCCTGCAATGATTGCTTCTGTGAATGAAGACGGACAGGAAACAGCACTAATTTGAAAAAGAAATCAAAAAAATCTGGTTGGAGCATAAAACAAGCAATTCAAAAATACTGAACAAAATGAATACTCAGCGCAGCCCACAGCTGCACCAAAATTCAGATCTCGGTGAACCCTCTCTCGCACTAAGCTGAAGCTGCACCAAGGCTGCTGCTGGGCTGGCAGGGAGGGCAGGAGCGGCAAGGAAAGGGGACAGAGGAGCACGAGCCTGCTGGGGGTGTCGGCAAAGGCCACAGTGCGTTGGGGTTCGGCTTTCCTCCTTGGCACAGGACCACAGAAGGTGGAAAATGAAGACGTGATTGCTCCAGCCCATCACTGGGTACCTGAACGCCTGCTGCACTAAGCAATTTAGTGTGCATAGTGCAAATACATTTATATAAAGACACGTTAAACTTTGGAGAACAAATTTTTCATTTTCCATAATGTTCTTCTGCATCACTTGAGTGACAGCCCCCACAGAAGAGATCCCTGGAACCCTATGCAGGTGGATTTCCATTTACCTTGGGGCTCCTTCGTTCTGTCCCGTCGGGACGTCAGCAGCTGACAGCCAGCTCCTGCAGGCTGAAGCCTGGCCAGGAACAACTGCACGATATTTTGCAAGTTTGCAAGCCCAACTTTGTGGAGCATTGCTACATGGAAAAGTGATTTCCAAAGCAGTGTTACTTTGGATTCACTCACATTATATTTATCTACATCATAAAGTTACTTTAGCTCATTTAAAAAAACTGAAGCACCACCTCTCCAGTTCTGTTCCTAGCACGTGTTAAGCCTCAAAGTGGTAGTTTTCGCTGATTGAGTTTCCTAAGTAGGTTTTAATAATGGTGGCACAACTAATTTGCTCAGATATGAAACTCAATCTAAGTGATATTATCTGTGAGATAATTAAATAGGAAAAAATTTAATGTAACTCCGATTTTTCAATCAAGGCTGCAGGTGACTCCCTAAACATCTATTTTTCCTGCTATATGGTTATTGTATTTAGCAACTCCCTTGCCACCCTTTCACAGTATATTGCTCTTCTTTGAGATTATAGAGCAGCACTGACATCATTATGTTGTGCGGTGATTTGAATTCGTTTCAGCTGGAAATAAATCCCCCCCCAAGGAACTGGTTCGCCTGGCGGTGACACCCACCTCCACCCGCCGGGCACACCGGCGAGCTCGCTGCAGGAGCTGCGCAGCGCTGCGGGGCGAGGCCGCGGGGACCCACCGGGATGCCCCAGCCGGGCTGGCATCGCCTGGGCAAAGGGGCTCAGGGTTGCGGTCGAGCTCCAGCAGGTGTTTTTGTGCCCACCGGCAGGTTTGGGGCACTCCCCAGCCACACAGTCATTGCAGACCTCTCAGAATCACGAGTCACGGACCAGATGGGTGGGCAGGGGCCTCCGGGTCCCTGGGCCCCCCCTCCTGCCCCAGCAGGGCCGCCCCGAGCAGGGTGCCCAGCACCACCTCCAGGCGGCTGCTGGAGATCCCCAAGGAGGAGACCCCAGCCCCTCTCTGGGCAGCCCGTGCCAGGGCCCCGGCACCCGCCCGGCACAGAAGTGCTGCCCGGTGCTCAGAGGGGGCCTCTGGGCTCCAGGGTGTGCCCGGTGCCTCTGGTCCCGGCCCCGTCCTCTCCGCACCTCCCCGCGGGCACTGACGGACACGGGTGAGATCCCCCGGAGCCTCCTCTTCTCCAGGCTGAGCCGCCCCAGCTCCCAGCCTCTCCTCACAGGGAGCTCCAGGCCCTGCAGCATCCCGGTGGCCCTGGGCTGGACTCCCTCCCATGTGTCCACATCCCTCGTGTACTGGGGGCCAGACCGGGGCCCAGCCCCCCAGCTGTGTCCTCCTGGAGGACCCAGGCCTGCTGGCAGCACTGCACGCACCTGAAGCCCTGCCTCAGACCCTGCTGCAGCTTTTTGCACATGCAGACAGGTGCAATCAGTGCATGTGAAACCTGGCGAGTCCGGCAGGACACTGCCTCTGCTCCCTGGGAGCTTTCACAGGCAGACGTAGTTCCAGCACGCGTACTTCATCCGCAGGTATCCCCTGCACACAGTTACCTAACTCTCCTATGTCCACGCGTCTGTGGAGGTCTGTGACATCTGAGTGCACCTTTCCCTTCGGCTTCTCTGCCAGCCCCTGTGGGACCCTTCCCTCTCCACACGTTTCTCCACCGGCTACTGCCCCCGCACCCTCCCCAAGTGGCTGGGGGACTGGAGAAAAAGCTGTCCTCGAGGTCTGGTGCCTCGGTCAGCCGCAGACACAAACGGTCCCCAAGAGGAGAGAGGCTGTGGTAACTTGACATGAAATATTTTTTTCTTTATTTGTGAACGTGCTGCTCTGCTAAGGAATATGCAGACATTACTGAAATCCAAGGCAGATGTGAAGCTTTGGGGCAAATACAATATATTTAAATGCTCACATATCAACCTGGTATCCAAGAGGTTTTTGCACCTTTGCATTAACACAGCAAGGCATTAGGATGGGTGCTAGCTGCCAACCAAAGGCAGACTCCCCTTGTCCCAGGCTTTGCCGTTGCAATTCCTGCCCATGTTGTTTGAAGACCGGATTGCACGCGGATCCATCCAGATGTGGCTGGACTTCTGCCTGCCCTTCCGCAGCACTCTGCAGCAGCCAGGGTTTCTCTGTTTGCTAAGCAGAAGCTGTAAATAAAGGCAGCCAAAACAGCCTGGTCCACTGCGTTGGAAGGCCAGGCGAGGTTTCTTGCCCACCTCAGAAAACATCTAGCAGGTCAAGGCTGGTTGTTTTCCAGAGCTTTATATAGGAGCAAACCTCTGTACGTGTCCTGGGTCCCCCTCTGCTCCGCAGGACCTGTGTTTCCAGGAGGGCTGACCTTCAGCTCGGTGCGAAGAGACACAGGAGAGCAAAGGCCGCTCCTTCGCTGCACAGAGAAGGGGAACATCTTCAGTAGCTGAGGATCGATCTGCCTAATAAATAAGATTTATTTGGATTAATCTAAGCTGGTCAGGAGTTCCCCACCAGAACGAGTCTTCTAGCAGTAAACTCCATTTCCATGAAGACAATTTTTTCCATGGGAGCATTTAAACTGCCAAGTATGCCAGGGAGATCATAACAAGGTGCTCCGGTTAGGGTAGCCTTTACCCAGAGCTGTTCCCTTCATTGCAGTGCCCCAGCCCGGCACCAGTCCCTCGCCCCGGGTCCCCGCAGGGCGCTGGGCCAGACCCGCTGGCCCCACAGGGACGCTGCCGCAGTGGGCTGAGCCACCCCTGCCCCAGCGCGCGTGTCGCTGAGGGTAAAGCCCATAATCAATCGCCGTGAAGAGAGAATTGTGCCATGTGCTCATAGTGCTTTAGTTTTTTCATTAAACCACAATAAAATACCATTGGCCTATGGTCTCCTGCGAGACCACTTTTAATGATTTATGTATTCATTTTCACTTGACAGCCAGCTGTGAAAGCAGGCACTGCTGATCTAATAGATATAGATATATGCCGCTCGCCTGCTCACCGTAAAAGCAAAGCAAAACCAAACAGAAAAGTCGATGTGCGCTGCACAGCCCGGCGGTGGGACGGACAAGCCCAGCTCCCCGTCCCAGATGACCTCCCCTTCACGGGCAGGCGCTCCAGCAGGGCTGGCAGGTGGCTTGGCTCTCACTGCAGCGTGGACGATGGCTCTGGGGGTGCGCAGGGTCCCTGGCAGCGGGGGGTCCCACAGGACATGGTGCCCCCGGCTGCTCCCGGGGGACACCAGGTGCCACCTGGAAGCCCATTACCCTGCAGCAGCGGGGCTCAAGCGGGGCCCAAGCAGCGGCGTGGCCGCCTCCGGGCTGGGGATGCGAAGCCCGGCGCGTTGCACAAGAGCTCCTCGCTGAACTTCAATCATTAACCAAACCCAAACCAGATTTTTAAGCTAATTCAAAACAAAACAAAACCAGATTTCTAAATGGACTAAAAATACATTTCCTCTCTTTTCTCAGTCACTTGTGATGTTTGTTTCTCTGCTTTCCAGGGTCTTAGTGCTCAGATTTCTCTTCCCCCAGGCGGAGAAGGCTGTTGCGCTGATACCCAAGGAACTGGTTCTAGCTTTCCCCCAGCCCCCTTCCTTTCTCACCTGTTTTTTTACCCTTCCTGGTCCCTTCTGACAAGGTGTCCCAGGATCTGCTGCTTAAGGATACTTTGCACTGTGCCTCTACCCGGGGCCGAGGGGGATAAGCAAACAGCGCTGGCACGGGCTGAGTTAATGGGGGGATAACGGATAGAATAAAACCTTTGCAACCTGCTGAGCAAACCCAAACTTGCTGAACTGCTGGAACATTAGTGAGTGAGAGATCTTAATTAAATTCTTTGTAATTAGCTCTCCCAGGAGTGAAAAAAGAAAAAATGCGAAACTAGTGAATGCAAACTACCTGTGGCACTCCTGCCAGAGTGTGCTCCTCCTGCAAACTCTGCTCCTGCTCCCGGCTGCAGGGAGGGCTCGGGGCAGGCTCGAAGCCTCCAGGACAGGTTGCTTTTGTGGCCACCTCTCCGTCCCGCTGCAGTGTGTAGGTGCCACCGAGGTGTGCCAGAGGACACCGGGCTCGCTGGCCAGGATGCTGGCTCGCCAGAGGAGCACCAGGCCCCCGCACCTCGGCTGCCAGGGGACGGCTGCCCAAGGAGGGAAGCAGCACGGGCAGCGGCAGCGGCACCCTCCCTCACAGAATGGGAGGAAGGAAGTTCTCCCCTTGCCTGAAGGGTGCCCTTTGATATTTTTATTTTTGTCATTTCCAACATATTTTTTGAAGTTCTTGTTGTTCTTCCCCGTTTCCTTCCTTGTGGGTGTCACAAGCCTTTTCTTCAGTAATTTTTGTGGTTTTGCTTTCAACAGCTTGCCGTCTGATCCCCTTTCGTTTTTCTCTCCGGCGTGGTCTGCTCGCTGCTGGCTGCTCCGTGCCGCTGGAGCCGTGCCCTGCACGGCCCCGGGGTGCTGCCGACCTGCGGGCAGAGCCCCACGAGCCCTGCCCGCGTCCCCGCTGCAAGCTGCCCTTCTACTGCAGAAACTGCATCCTCCCACAGCCCAGATCGTTAATTACTAGTAGGGTCTCTTCTTAGTGCATTGTGGCATTTATCCATATAAAACAACAGAATCCTTGCTCCATGGAACGTTGGAACGATAAAGACAAATGCAGAAGGAGGTAAGCGGTGATCAGTGAGAGGATTAGCACATGTCCTGTGAGTGCTTTGGTGAACGTTTCATTTCTGCGGGTATTGTTTTTAATAAAATAATGTATTCCTACCGCCTTGTTAGCTGTCTCGGGTAGTTCCTTTCTAAAAGAAATCCCATTTTTCATTCCAGATGTTCAAAGCTGGATGTCACAATACCTTTCAAGTTAATCAAAACCAGCTTTTGCAATTAGCTTTCTGCATCAGACAGGGATGGGACACCCTTTAGAAACAGGTTCTGATAATAAAACCATTAGGCAGGTTCTGTTTTCAGTAACGAAGTTGGCCTGTAATTAATTTCTCTCCTAACAGAAACAAGGTGAGCAGATGGCTTAACCCCCAAAATAGAAGCACTATTTTTGCACAATAGGAGATAATAACAGGCACGCTGGGCCAGGCTTTCAGACGTAGTTAGGGCGCTCACACGTTTTCCCATGCCTAACCTATTGAAGGTTGTGGATGGGACCAGGGTGATGGAGGGACCGGGTACAGACCCACAAGCACAGCTGGCGAGGCCACGTCTGCTTGTGCGTGACCTTCGCTGGAAGATCCCCATGTGGCGGCAACCAGCCCTGCCCGTGCTGAGATTCTGAAACCCTTTCTACCCAGTCTTAGTGTTTTTTGACTCAGTTTTGCCAAGTTTTCCTGATGCAAAGATGTGCCAAGGTGCCAGAAGAAGGCTTGGTGAGAGGTGCTCTGGAACTTTTTCAGGGGAGGGAGTTTATAATGGAGCATCACCTATGGGGAAGGGCCTGTCCGTGGTGTCGTCCACCCATAAGCCCAATTCCAGCTCCTCCTGCCCCTGCGTCCCCTTTGCTGGGGGCAGCACGCCCCAGGGCCCCCAGCACCAGCTCCCTCATCCTGCCCCGGGCTGCCGGCCTGCCTGCTGCAGCGGGGACAGGGCTCTTTGGTCTCCACTGTGTGCAGTGCCACTGTCACCTCTCCACCTCTCCACAGCCTCTTGCCGTGCTGGAGCATCCCTCTGCACTTTCCCTGCGCCCAGGTCAGCCCGCGCCCCGCTGCCGGCTGCAGGCTTTGAGGTCTGTCCTGAATCTCTGCAGCATCGCGGCGTTCCTCCCCGCACACATATGGGCCACAGTGCGGGGAAATTCCTCTCAAAAGCCGTTAGTTTGCTCCCAGCTCTGCTTGACACCCCCAAAGTAGCACAGCATCCCGTCGTGCTCCTCTGGGGTGCAGAACGTCCTGGGCAGGTCCTCCTTCACTTGCATCGTTCACGAGCTCGCTGGGGGCATGCCCTGAACTCTTCTGCGTTTGCTCTTGGCGGACACTTGCTCACACAAATGTTTACGGGGAGCTCTTGTCCTGGTTCCTGTTATTTAGAGAAACTCAGCTTTACACCTGCACACACGAGGCACGGAGCAGCAGCACGGCCAGC
This sequence comes from Chauna torquata, assembly GCA_013399475.1. Classification (NCBI taxonomy): domain Eukaryota; kingdom Metazoa; phylum Chordata; class Aves; order Anseriformes; family Anhimidae; genus Chauna; species Chauna torquata. Next base: position 6,307 of record VXAL01007218.1, on the reverse strand, counting down.
CAGCGGCAGGCGACTGAGGTGGCCGGGAGGTCACGCGTGGTGCCTTGTCACACCCAGAGGTTTCTTCAGGAACCCGCCAGCGATGGGCAGCGCATCTGCCCAGGGACAGCCCCGCAGGGAAACGTGCTGTCTCCAACACAGGAGTGGTTCGCAGCTGCTCCAACCAAAAAAGCTCCGACCCTCGGCACTACAGAGCAGCCTACCTCCTCGCCAGGGCTCCTTTGTCACACCAGGAACAAAGCGCCTATTTTCTGGGTCCTGGAGGACCCCGTGGCAGGTGCAGACCCCCAAGGAAATGTTCCCGCCTCTCTCTCCTGTACTGTCCTGCAGTGCAACTGGGGGAGCTGGGGAACTCAGAAGCAAATAAAAATGCATTTTGGTAGTACATGAAGTGCTGGTGGGGCCCACTGCGATAGGATTGCAAGCTCACGTTCATCACCTTCCCCCAAAATAGACATCCATGTGCATCCCCCAAACCCCCACAGTTAAAAGACATAGTCATGCACATGTCAGTGGTCATCTCCCGCCAGTGAGACGACAAGCAGCAGTGGGCACAGATCAAAATACATACAATTCCACTTTAATTCTTATGATTTTTATTCATTTATTTTTTTATTTATTTTTGTGAGAGTGGATGAGCACTGGCACAGGCTGCCCAGCGAGGCTGTGGAGCTTCCATCCCTGGAGATACTCAAAGCTGCCTGGCCACAGTCCTGGGCAGCCGGCTCTGCTTTGTCCCCTTGAGCAGCAGAGTTGGACTCAATGATCTCCAGGGGTGCCAACCCCAGCGATTCCATCATTCTGGAACATACATTTGTATGTATACATAAAGAGATTGTGAGCATCTGGGGGTAAAAATTTCATGGTGTAAGCATATGTGTGATTAAGAAACTGGCTTGTGGCTATGGCCAGAGCCTGCTGTAAGTGGCCAGAGGGCTTTTCTTCCGCCTTTCTCTGAAGCTTTTGCACATGGTGTTATCGCTGCGCACAGCAGCAGCAGCTGCAGCCCTCCCAGATGCGGGGGCGGGCGGCACGGTGCGAGAGCAGCCGAGCACAGAGCTGCTCTGCCGGGGACGCCCACTCAGCCCTGCCAGGGCTCCCAAGCAACGGGCTGCCCGAGGACAGCCCCTCTCCTCCTGCCCGGCCTAATTCTGCCCCCAATAATCAGAAAAGCAGCTCCAGGAAATTCGGGAGGGAATTGGAGAGATGCTGGGGAACCGCTTAGGGAGGGAGAAAGCCAGTGGTCATGGCAGGCGTGGGGACCCAGGGGATTTATTATGCCTTTGCACCGCACCCCCGCTCGCAGACCCCTTCAGGGCTGCCTGCCCGGCATGGGTGAAACCAGGGAAGTAAAGCACCGGTGCAGGGTCCAGCACCGCTGCTTGTGGGACAGACAGACAGCCCTGCCCGCCGGATGGACACCCCACTGATTTTGTGCAGGACAGGCATGACGTTATTTGCAATGCCTCCTCTTCCTCATAAATCCTTCCATTAATCCCTTTTAGAAGTGCCTTTGAGCTTGTTCTCGGGTCAAGAGTAATGAAGGTAATTATGGACGGATTCTGAGTTCTGACATAAAACAAAAACCCACCGGAAAGTAATCTGTTGATTACGCATTTCTATTTCCATTCTTTTTCCACGTATCCCCCTTTCTAACACGGTTATCAGAAGCCGCATTCACCGGATTCAAGCGCAGCCAAAGTAAACAGGCCAAGAATTTGGAAAGTCATTCATCTTAATCCAACAATCGGGTGATAATCCAATTTATTGGACTCGAGCGCTTTGAATTTTGTCAGCTAAGCGGACCCTGCGAGGCGGCGCGGCGGTGCCTCGGCGCCAGCTGGAGCCCAGTGGGCAGCAAGCGCCACCCAGAGCCCCCCCTGACCCCCTGCTTTTTGGGGTGGCAGCGGCTTTCCTATTGCTGTGGCTGATACCCGTGTGCACCCTCGTAACGCCCTGTGTCCCAACGTCCCCCAGCAGGGCCCCGGGACTGCATCCAGGTCCCTGCATCCTCCGGCTTCCCCTCGCTGTGCTGCTTGCTCGCCTGTCGCCGCATGCCAGGGTTGTGGCACCTGCCGGGCACACGGTGCTGGCACCTCGGCCGTGCTGCAGGTGCACGGCCCCGCACTCGTGAAATCCCGGTCAGAGATGCGGGAGCCTGGAATTGCACGACATCTGGGTCTCTGTGACAGCTTTGACTTGTGCCTGGGCAGGCTCAATGCCACTCCATGCCGGGAAGCGGCTGCAAATATCTGTTCCTTGCCCTTGACTCTGGCACTGCTCTCTTTGCGCTCCTCCGCCAACCCTCTGCCCCTTTCGCCCGCCACACGATATTCATGCGTGGTGTGTTGTGCTCGGCCAATGAACCCCAAAGCGCCGCAGGTCAGCGCTCCCTCTCTGCAGCTCCCATGGTGCCGGGGTGTCTGCATGGCCCGCATGGGTTCGCACTGATCATGCGAGTTTGAATCACTCACACAATTTTGCATCACTCGCATGATTTTGCATCACCCACACAGGCTTGCATCGCTCGTGGTTTCACATCACGCATGAAGGTCTGCATAACTCACATGGTTCCGTGTCGCCCACGCAAGTTCGCTTCGCCCATGAAGGTTTGCATCACCCAAGCGTGTTAGCATTGCCCGTGCAGGTTGGCATCACTCCTGTGTCTGCATCACCCACGTGGGTCAGCATCACCCACACAGCTCTGCATCGCCCACACGTTGCACCCCCTGCTGAGCCCCACTGCAAGCCTACCACCCTCATGTCTTCCCAAAAAACCTCTGCAAACCCCGCTGCATGGTTGCTCTCCCGTGCCTCCGCCAGTGTGCCGGGCCCGCCATCTGCCAGGACTACATCTCTTTGTTTCCCGGCGCTCCCACATCATGCCGCCTTTCTCTTGGATTTAATTCATCAGCTATTTGGGGCAGGGGCTGCTGGGCACTTTGCAGCTGCTTCTGCTCGTTTTTAGGTAGTTCGGTTATCACTAACGGATGTCTTCTGGGTGAAGCGGTGGCAGCAGAGCCCGTAGGTGGGAACTGGGCTCAGAAGTGACCTTGGTCTCTTTGCAGCTCTGCTCCGCTGGGCCTCCACCCGACCGCCACCTCCTCGCCCGGCGGCTGGCCAGCACCTCGTGGCTGGCCTGGGTGACCTGGGGACAGCGGTGCAGGCTTCCTGCGCCCGAGCCATGCGTGTGACACGGCTCGCGGCTGGGAACAGGCAGCACAGCCAAAAACCGCAGCCCGTCGGGAAGAAAAACAAGGCAATGTCAGCGCAGTCACAGGAAAGCTGCAGAACAGAGACGCGGCAGCTGATAGCGGTAGGTAAACAAATCCCCGAGTATTAAAGTTTAGGCTCTAGTAATTAGCGGAGAAGTACAGGGTAATAAGCACAGCAGGATGTCCCTCAAGGTACTTTAGGCTCCCACTGCGTTTATTACCCAGTATCGGTATGGAAATATATGCCTGACTACATTTACGGCGGCTCCGAGAGCCGGAACGCAGGCTGCGCGCCCGGGAGAGGCGGCAGCCCCTGGCCGTGCCAGCCCTCGGCCCGGCCGCGCCGCGCTAGGTGGCACTGTGGGACGCGGCAGCGGGCGGCTCGCCTGCTGGCCCCG
>VXAL01007216.1:115253-132067 GCA_013399475.1 Chauna torquata | reverse complement strand
AAAAAAAAAGTTACTTATATTACTTATTGTCAGTAAAAATGGAAACTTTCTACCCATTTTACTCTTCCCTTGTTTTCCATTTTTGGCCAGTATCAGAATTTGATATTGAGATAAATAAAACTTTACTTGAGACTTACCTGCATTCTTATAAGATCATGAAAAATCTCTTGTTCCCATATAATGTTGTGTGACAACTACTTACTCTAGTGTCTGGTAGTAAATACTTGTTGAATCTGCTATGAAAATGTGATTTTTCTCTCAGGAAATTTAGGCATTTTGTCTTTTTTTTTTCATTCTCAGGCAGAAAAAGTCATTAAAAGTCTTTTATAGAATAAAATTTAAAAATTTGACCATCAATGGTTTTGAAATTATGCAAGCATTTTACCTCAACTATGTCAAAGTATTTTACTTCACTTAATCCTCTCCATTATGGAACATTGCAATAAATATTATGTATGACTAAAAGTAACACTAACTTTATGTCATGGGTCAAGCAAGGCAGATCATTCTTAGAAAAATGTGATGTTTCACTGAAGCCAAAGAAAACATCATGGTTTCTATGAAATTGTTAGATAAGTGGGATGCTTTTGACTGACTTTGCTCATTCATGTTGGCAATAACATTACAAAAATAATCTGAGAGATTAAGTGAGACCAAGAGAGAAAGACAGAAAGGATCTCCAGATTAAAAAAAAAAAAAGACAAACAACGAAAAAAAAAACCAGAAGACAAACAAGCTTTGTAGAATGAGATTGAAATTTTAACACCATTTCAAATCAATAAAATGCTTGGTATTTTCTGTTATTCTTTTCAATGTACAACAAAAAATTTAAAACTCAATGATCCTATAAAATATATATATAAATAGGAAATGAGAATGTAATCATATGGTATCTTTATAGTTAGTCTGTTCTGTCTCAAATACTCCCTAATAACTTCTGGAACTGATTTTGGTTTCATCTGTTCTTTGTTGCACAGACATTACAAGCAGAGTTTCTGCAGGGTAGTGCTCGTATGGGGAACTGAAACTCTCAGACAGGGTGGTTGGTCACTATCTGGATGGTGACAGGAGTCTCCATAGCAAGGGTCCTTGCAACAACACCTTCAGCTGGGTAGGACGTTCACTGTCTACTGTTTCATCAGATGATTACAGCTCAACTCACCTCTGATATCACCTGGCCATGTCAGCACATACACAATCCATTTCTATCAACGATTTAAAATTACTTACAAAGTATCTGTCAACTCAAGCATCTATAGGAACAGTTTCTAATAATTATTTAAAATTGTGTACATAATTTGGTTAATTCGGCAGCATCAGATGCTTGCTGGGATGGCCACATTCTCTTGTGGTGCTTATCAACACAACTCAAGCACACAAAGAGTGCTGATCAGCTGGTCTATTGACAGCAATGGGTGCTTGGGGAAACATCCAGGATTATTCAAAATGTTACTCCTGGAGGTGTCCTGTACCAAAAATGAAAATACTTTGTTATGAAGGTGGTTAGCAATTCAGTCAATGACAGGATCTCAAGCTGGTCCATTGTCACCAGTCAGTCCTTTTTCTTACTTACGCAGAAGCTAGCAGAGCAGTTGATGATTAAGTATGCCAGGTAAGCACACAGGCAGAGTCCTGATACCTAGCTATGGGACAGACTTGCGCTTTATTCTTATACCACAATAATAACTTAAAATTCATAGCACTTGCCCTGGGCTCCAGCAGGGCTAGAGGACACTGCTTGCATTGCATAGAAAGAGGTCAGGTAGAGGTGAGAAATGTTATTAGTGTCCTTACTGAGGGAAAAGCTGAGTTTAGTAAGTCTATGGGAAACAGGAGAATTTAACCAGGCAAGACACATCAATCGTCATGTTTCTCTGGATTCAGATAAGATTTCTGATTGCAGTAGGAGATAGGAGACAGAAGTTAGCAGTTACATGATGCCTTAGCTCCCTCAAATTAGAGCTAGCCACTTTTTCAGAGTAGCAGCTAACTTGGGTACCTTTGATTTTCAATTTGTGAAAATATGGGGGTTGTAAGGGAGAGATAAAAGAGAAAGCACATGGTGACTATTTCTGTTGAAACATTATGCCTACATTGTTCAGAAGGTATGCAAAACCCTGAGGTAGAAGTACAAACATGTAATTACATTCTCTCTTTGCCTGGTCTTCTGAAAGAAAGAGTGATGTTTTGGAGGAGCACAAATAAAGTATCACTTGCAAGTGATTAATAGTCACAAAACATAACAGAGAATAGGACAATGGTTAACCTGATTGCCTGATTATGTATGAAAACATGCACTTAAATACTGTCATAAACTAGAAGATCTGTACTTGTATTTTAGGAAAAAGTTTACTTTTAAATAACCAATATTGATTGTTCTAGCAATGTACGTTACCTTTTCATGTATTTTTATNTTTCTCTGGATTCAGATAAGATTTCTGATTGCAGTAGGAGATAGGAGACAGAAGTTAGCAGTTACATGATGCCTTAGCTCCCTCAAATTAGAGCTAGCCACTTTTTCAGAGTAGCAGCTAACTTGGGTACCTTTGATTTTCAATTTGTGAAAATATGGGGGTTGTAAGGGAGAGATAAAAGAGAAAGCACATGGTGACTATTTCTGTTGAAACATTATGCCTACATTGTTCAGAAGGTATGCAAAACCCTGAGGTAGAAGTACAAACATGTAATTACATTCTCTCTTTGCCTGGTCTTCTGAAAGAAAGAGTGATGTTTTGGAGGAGCACAAATAAAGTATCACTTGCAAGTGATTAATAGTCACAAAACATAACAGAGAATAGGACAATGGTTAACCTGATTGCCTGATTATGTATGAAAACATGCACTTAAATACTGTCATAAACTAGAAGATCTGTACTTGTATTTTAGGAAAAAGTTTACTTTTAAATAACCAATATTGATTGTTCTAGCAATGTACGTTACCTTTTCATGCATTTTTATTTTATTTTATTTTATTTTCCCCAGTGAAAAATGAAGTCCCTTGATATTCCCTGCTGTTCACCCACCCACAATTTAATGTTAGTTTATAATGAATGCTACTACTTGCAAGTTTGAGGCAAGTGCCAATTGATGTGTTGCTCATCTCTGAATTGGCTGATGGGGATAGGGATACCCAATAAACATGTATAAACACAAAGACCAGTAGGAAAGCTATTACGGAAAGTCAGTTGGAAAACACATGGCAGAGCTTGTACGGATAGCCAAGTACCAAGGGGAAACATTTCCTGCACTATGACAGAGAGAGAACTGACAGTCTTGGTTTAGTGGAGTGATGATCAGCAGAGTCAGAAGCTGGAGTGAAAACAAATCACCAGCTATGTGAGCAAGCTTAATCTATGACAGGATCTCTGGTGAGTGTACAAGTTTAGCATGCTTGAAAATACAGGTCTGAGCTTATGAACTTCATGACCTTCCTCTAGTAAAGCCCAAAAGGTGCCTGGTGAGTGCAAATATCAGCTCAGCTTTGCCCTTCACATGGATCTGCTGGCCTCCAGAGTAAAGTAGCACTGAAAATTATGTCACAAGGGACGTGAAATGGAAAAAAAAAAAAAACTACCACTACACACAGACTGCTTATATGGAGTCATCCTTTTTGACTTCAGACCAATAAAGTATAGTATTTTGTCATTTTTGCCTTCACTCTGATTATAAAGAAGCCTGCTGGATTGTGACTATGAGTAAAATTATACTGTACACTGGGAAAACTCTGCACAGCTACTTACAGAACACCAGGAATACCAGCTATTCACCAATCTGAATGCTTAAGAGTGACCTGTGCAGTTCACAAGAACAATTACATCAACAGCACTTCTTGCCCCTTTTGTTCCACAGAGAAGTGTGGAAGCTGGGTTTGGTGAAAAGCCACCTTTTTGCATCTGAGAATGAGAGGGAGGAGACTCTGTTGCCATGGTGTGCAACTGCTTTTTTGTAAACGTTTCAGTAAGGTCATGCCCTGCTTGATTAATTCCAAGAGTTCACATTCATCTACTGCCACACAGACAGCTTACAGCAGATGTTCACTGAAGCCATTTCACGCTGACTTATAACCCTTCTTTTTTTTCAGTACTTAATATATCAGGATGGTTGTATTCTGGACACAGAAATAACTAACATAACTGCTGAAAAGCAGCCTCCAATATGCCCACCTCTGTGCTTGTATCCCAGTTTACTTGTCTGCATGTAAAAGGTAGGAAATTTTGCGCACCCAAAATGGCCATGGGCTGTCCCTGGTGCAGATGTATAACAGAGTACATGGACCTACTACATTTTTTTTCTGAGTAATTTCATATAATGGAAAGCAGTATGTGAACAAACAGGAATGGTAGTTTCAGTTTCCCAAAGACAAGGGAATGTCACTGACCCAAAGGGCAATGGACAGCAGGAATTTTTTTAATCCTACACCCTGCTCACCTCTCCCTCTCTCACAGAAGCTTCAGATTGTCAATTAAAAAGGGAAGGGAAGGACCAGTGGGAGGTGGATTATATGTTTTGGTACACTATAGCCTATGATGTAATGAGGGGAAGAAAAACTTGCAAAGCAAGAATTTCTGCTGCGGTACAGAAGGCATCAGAAGTGGTCATAAGTGGCAGTCTAAGAAAAAAAGGGATTTTACTTTCAATATATCTTATACCTTGTGAAATTCCATGCTTCTGCCTGAATTATGCAGATCATTGTCATTGTAAGAAATTTTATTCACATAATTTTTATCCACATTTTTCACTGAAATTCAAGGAAAAATTCTTGGGATATGAATCTGCTTAAATAAAACTAAACCAACGTTCACTCAGTTCCCACTGAGGTGATGAAATCATTTTAATGTGACTGTATCTAGTAATTATGGCAGGTGGAGTAGTACTCTCAGGAGTTCTGGCTTGACTTTGAATATTGTGAGAAGAATTAATGTCCAACAACAACAACAAAATCACTTCATTTTGTGTTTACTCAGATAATTTCTCCAAATTTGTTATTATGGTTTTCTACTACAAAACCAAGTTTCTGAAAATCACAGTATTTTAATTACAGATCTTTTCATCCCTCAGTTGAATTATCTCTCTGTGTACTGCACTCACTTTCATTTCCTTTTATTTTCTATTTTACTGTTGTGAACCTCCAACTGAAGGCTTAATTGTCATTTACATTTTACCTGCTGAAGAGAAGGTTTAAGGGCCCTACCATGCACTCTTATTGCATCCTCAGGTGAGTGAACTGCTGCTCCACAGATGCTGTTGGAACTGAGGGGAGTATCAGACCTGTAGAGCATCCCTTCTGTCCCAGGAGCACCCAGCTTTTCTCTTCCCTTCTGTGTTCTTCACCAGTCAAAAAGGGAAGGGAAGAAGGGAATAGTGATACAACTTGCAGTGGTGGTGTTCTCTCTGCAGCAACCCACAGGACAGTGCAGGAGGTTGGAGGAAGCCTCTAAGAACCTTGCTGCTGTCTGACACAGGTATTACCTACCAGCGTGATCTCAAGCTATACTGAAGTCAGAGCATACCATGCAACTGTTGCCTATTTTTCAGGAGACATCTCAGAGCCAGTCAAGGAGCTGAAGCCTGTGCTCTCCCCACACCACAGCTCTTCTGCGCACAAAGGATTTGCTTTGACTGAATGGCACAGCTAAGCATGTGACTGCTCAGTCTTCCAGTGTGCAAAGAAAAGGCAGTTGACGATACAGAAAATGAGAAATGAAGTTTTCCTCTGTCTTCACAAACTGCTCAGGGCACAACTCTGTTGTCTCAGTGGTGTTTGAGCAGCTCCAGCTGAGACCAGAGTGGTTCTGCTGCTGCTGTGTGGTGCTAGCATCCCAGTATGGATGGCTTTCTATGAAGGTGAAGTGACAGGGACACAGGTAACTCTGAAGTGAAGATAAGCCTTGACTAGACAGCACTGAGAATCTAGGAAGCTAAAAACAATCCTTTGTTTACTGCTGAACTTGCCACAGTTGACTGAGGGGATCAGTCCCATGCTTCCAGTTTTGAATTAGTACAATAGTCTTGAGATTGTCCTTTCTCTTTCTGGAGAAGCAGTAGTCCAGTAGACTTCCTTTTTCATGTTGTTTCTTCTCATCCCACCATGTTGCTTAGAAAGAATGAGTCCAGAAGGTGACTCTGTGCATTTTGTAGGGTGAGCTGGAGGTCACAGCAATCTCTTGTGGAAATAAGTCCCAAAGATTTGCCCTGACTGCACTGAAATCTCTGTCCCTCGCTCTGTGTTTGTCATTGACAGCTTTATTACCCTCAGAAACATAACTCTTGAGGCAGGTCATGAATTTCTGTTACCTGATGGTCTTAAAATCTTTAAATAAGTAATCATTCTTTCAGAATGTTTCTGAAATCCAGTGTAATTTGAAGCGAGAGAATCAACCCACTCCATCACATGCTGAGCTTGTTTTTGTCAGCGTGTGCTCCTAATCACTTACCAATTACTTATGCAAATTGAAGGAGCAGATGCCGAAGGTTGCTTTCAAGGCTGCCTCACAGGGGCCCCAGAAAACTGGCAGTTGCGGATGGCCATGGTTTTTCATTTTTTTGTTTTGAGTGGGGACATTAGAGCTTTATAAAAAGGTCCTTCATTTCGTCTAAGCTCTTCCAAACAGTAAGGCTTTAGCACTTCCATGCAGGATTTTCTTCAACTCTCAAAGGCCAGCAGCTGATGGTTATGGTGCAGATAATCACAAAGGAAAAGAGTTCTTGTTGGAAAAGAAAGACAGAGAAGAGTTGGGAGATTATAGGTGCAAAAGGCCTTGTAATTTCAAATGAGATTTTGCTTTGTTATTACACTAAAAATCATACCTAGCAGTTCTTGCATGTTTTGGATAATTTTAAGAACTAAGAGCACATTTTCCTCCCTGTGCTTCCATTTTCTGTGTGCCTTTTCTGTGTACAATCATATCTTAGCTGTTATTTATCATACAAACACAGTGTGAAGTGACGTGGATAACTGTTGAAAGGTAGAGCGAAGGGTTGATCTAAGTAGAATTCTTTAAGTGTGCTTCTTAATTTACATAATTATGTTTAATTAAATCACACAAAATGTAAGCTCCATTTTGATGTGCTGTGGTGACCAGTGACAAGTGAAATTCCCTGCAGGAAAGGGCCTTTGCAGATTTTCTGGGATCCTACAGGGAAATCAATGACATTTTAATCTGAATTAGACATAGTTCCTGCAGAGACAAATCTAAGCAAGCCTGCAGAAATATGCTGATTCTTTTAGGAAATAAGACATTTTCCTGCTTTGCTATCTTAACACTTTGAAGACATTCTAACTGAAATTTGCAAACTACTTGTTTGATGTATAAGGTGTTTTTATATTTTTAGGAAAAAAAAAAAGTAAGTTTCATTTATACCAGGTTAAATACAAGCAATAGAAAAAAATATTTTATTTTTATATCTGATTTTATGAAGATTAAAAGCAATCCATACATAATTCCTCCCTGATAGCCAGAATGCATTTTTAAAATGTTCCTTTTATCTGAGCACTAGGATTTGCATATTGTATGACATCATATGATCATATCCAAAATATTTAGATATAGATTACTGTGTTAGAAAATGTAGGAAAATTCCCCTTTGTAATTTTTTGTGTGCTTAGTTCTCTTTCCGCTGTATGTATTTGACATTTTGCCTTGCTTGTCCATAGAAAAAATATCCTAATGGAATGCATTGCATGTTCAGTCAGAGGGTCTCAATGCCCCTACTAATCAAATTCTCTCAAGTGGAACTTTTTGGGAATTTTCTGATTTTAAAACACTTTGTTTGGGAATGGGAAACACTGTCTTGTGGAAATTGAAATGCTTTCAGAGTAATACAACTTATTTTGACAAACTTTCATGTTTTCCTTTCCTTTTGCCGTCACTTTAGGTCATCTGCTAGGAGCTAAGCTTTCAGGTTTCTTTCCTTAGGATTGTCTGCAAGTCAAGAAACCCAGATGTCCATGTTCCCAGGCCCTGGGTAGCTATACCAGGCATGCATGGAAGCACTGCATACAGTTTTCTAACATCTGTGTCTCTGGGACAGCCCTGCCTTATATTTCTGCAAGTCCTGGTATTTCTTACACCCCCTAGGAGGAGCTTCGCACCAACGTGCAGCCAGGGGGACACTAAGGACACTAGAAATGTCCCCCTGTCTCCAAGGACTGGGGTTTGTTTCTGGGCTCTTAGGCTGCCACCATAATGCTTGCAATCTGTAACTTTGTGAGTTCCGGATCCCAAATTTGCATGCTCGTAGCTTTGACATCACTCCCAGGATTTGTAGGCATCTGTTTTCTTGTCAAGTTTCCTTTCAATTAAGAATCACTACTCATTGTTTCAAAATTCTTTTTGTCAAATTTTACAAGGTAGAAATCCTAATTTTCTATCAGATCACCTGTGAGTTGGGGACTATAATATAATCATTCCTCACTGCAGGAGTATTTCAAAACTAGTTACAATTAAAAAATAGTTGCTAGCTGTGCCTTACCTGCTTTCTAGTTTGGAGGTAGCTTTAAGATTTTTTCACTACACTTCGTTGCATGAGGTAGGTGTGCCTGATGATTGATACAAAGTCTGAGCTGGATATGAAGATCTGTGGAGATAATTCAGCCTTGAAAGGAGCATATTTTGAAACATTCAGGGTTTCTTCTGTAGTTTGTGGAAGAAAGGTGCATTACAAGAGGTGTGTTATAAAATAGTAGCAATGGAGAAATGCAGAAATCCACTGCAAGTTGCTGTACAGAATGGTCAACAATGTGTTAGAAATCATTATTCTCTTTTGCATTAGTGGAGGTCAAGAAGGCTTTTGGCGTTAAACTAAGACACTAGTCTACCATTTTCTGGAGGATAACCAGCTTCTTTTTTAAGAGTGTTTCTGCATGAATAGAGGCATATTGATGCAGCTCAGTCTCTTCTTCCAAAAGACAGATTTGCTTTTGACTATTCTCATTTTTCAGTCTTTGTAGTTATGCTGGTTATAAAACAAGAAAGATTATTTTGGAACTTAAATGGAATTTGTGATCTGAGATTGCCATGTATTGGGAGATGAAGCAGAATTGATAAGATCTACTCACATCAGTTCATCAGATCATAACATTGAAGTCATTGGAAATTGCTAGAATATTTTTTATTTATTTCCACCAATGACATGCTACTTATCCTTGACATGAAAATACATCATGAGCTCTATTTTCAAAACTGCAAAACTGAGCTACGTATAAATGTACTTGCACTAAAAAAAATTGCTTTGGTATAAATCTAATTCTTGCTCATTTAAATTTGTTTTGAGGGGTTAATTAGTACTTTATGTATACAAAGACTTAGTTTGTACATGCAGTAACTAATACACAGTGATTTGTATAAACACTGTTTTGGAAACTGACCACACACAGATGACTGTAGAAGTACATGCTTTTATTTCAATACTATGGATTAGCTAGTTTAAGAGTCCTGGAATAATCTCCTTCAAAATGAATTAGTGTCATGGTTTTGGCTGGGATAGAGTTAATTTTCTTCGTAGAGGCTCACACAATGCTGTGTTTTGGATTTTTGACGAAAATAGTGGCGATGTTTTTGGTTGTTGCAGAGCAGTATTTACATAGAGCCAAGGACTTTTTTGCTTCTTGTGCTGCCCTGTCAGTGAGGAGGCTGGGGGTGCACAAGGAGCTGGGAGGGGATATAGCTAGGGCAGGTGATCCAGACTGACCAAAGAGATATTCCACACCATATGACGTCATGCTCAGCCATAAAAGCTGGGGTAAAGAAGGAGGAAGGAGGGGGAAGTTAGGAGTGATGGCGTTTGTCTTTCCAAGAAACCATTACGTGTGATGAGCCCTGCTGTCCTGGAAGTGGCTGAACACCTGCCTGCCCATGGGAAGTAGCGAAAGAATTCCTTGTTTTGCTTTGCTTGCGTGCACTGCTTTTGCTTTACCTAGTAAACTGTCTTTATCTCAACTCATGAGTTCTTGCACTTTTACCTTTCTGATTCTCTCCCCATCCCACCTGGGGAGAGTGAGTGAGCGGCTGTGTGGGGCTTAGCTGCCTACCGGGGCTAAACCACAACAATTAGTAAAAAGACTATGTTATAGAAAAAACATAGAAAGTGTGGTTCTCTCAGCCATAATAATCTGTTAAGGAAACTGTCTCTTAATATACCATATTCTTGCAACTGGGAGTCATTCGTTATTGTCCATGATAGTCAAGTGGAGACTGCAAATATTTTGGAGATGCTTCAGCTGTGGAATAAAGTCAGAAAGTTTCCGTACTGGTAGATACTAACTTCTTTGGGGAAATTTGTGCAAATAATTCTGTGTCTGGGTAGTGCCATATTCTTCAGACTGTGGCTGGAATGCTCCTGTATATCAGTGGTTCAGTCCCAGCATTTAAAGGGAAAAGCCTCTCCAACTTCACTTCTAGTTGAAAAAAGCCAGGGTTATCTTTTGGTAGGTCTTTTGAGCTCTTTGGAAGAGCCTCAGATAGAGGACATATACTTCACGCTCCTATTCTAGTTAGCCACGTCCTCCTCCAGTAAGAAATATCATTCACATTTAAAAGACTCTGTGGCAACATATTGCATTTTTGAATCAGTCAACTAAGCATCAGTGGAACCCTTCATACATGCTTGTTTTCCACCAATCTCTTTAACAGCTCCAGTTTATAGCTTGTCTGGGAGAGAACAATAAGATGAACTGTCTTGGTGGCTAACATGGTAGGTGGCAAGTCTCACCTGTCAGGCACAATGAGGCCTGAATCCTGGCTCCAATGCTGACCTAACTCATCTTAATAATGTCACTTAGCAACTGCCAATCTCAGTTTTCTGAGTAGTGGTCTTGGATACCAGTTGTCATTTAACTGAAAATGCTAGAGTGTTTTGTATAAAACTGTGTAGAGGGTGATGCTTTGGTCTGATCTCATTGGGTTTGTTTCTGTTTTCTGTGGTTTCAGAGGAAGTCTGAAAGTTACGTACCACATGCAAATTTTCATCCCCACTTTCTCCCTTCCTCTTCCCCCTCCCCCTCTCCATATCCCTCTCCATCTCATCTCTCTTTTATTCCTTTTTCCATTTCTCTATAGAGAGGACCAATCTACAGTATTTTGAGTGAATTTCTAGTTTCTAGTGCGTTTAGGAGTATATTATTGAAAACAAAACTCAGGAAGTTATATTCAGTGAGGACTCCATTCTTTTGCAAGCAAAGTTTCTATTCTCTGCTCACAAGTGCAAGAATTAGGGATCTGATAACTACTGATAATTTTCTGTAATCTCCATCAAATCATAAAAGATAGTTTCAGGTTCATAGATTTGAGAGTGAACATTTCTAAAAATAGCCAACCAATCTTTCTAAAAGAGACTTAAGGATACCAGTCTCTTTGGAGGCTAGTTAAATAAAGCGAACTTGAAGTTTCTAGGACATAGAGGTTTTGATGTATGATGTGCAAGCTGCACTAGTACTAGTTGGTGAAATTTCTCTGATTTTTTTTTTTTTTTTATCTTTCTACCTATTATTGGTCTCCTTTTCTTTTTTTCCTCTATCTGTCTCTAATTACAAACTTTGAAAACTTTCTTAGATAATTTCTTACATCACGTAAAAGATATACACAATGATGAAATGACAATGGGAAAACTAGGTCAGAATTTTCCTTTAGATAGAAATCAAAATTCAACATTGATTCTCCACTAGGCTTGTTATAATGAAAGTGTATGAGAAATGAGAACCTCTGATATATATATTTTTTTCTTCACATTTTTATTGAGGGGTAGTTTTCATTCAAACCTTGTAAAGAAGCTGTACTGGAATTGTCTTCATTACAAGGTTCAAAGGTAAAGCAAGTTTAAGTATAGCTCTGAGTAGTTATATCGTTACCATTTGGAACAATATCTGTTTTGTTTGTTTGTTTGTTTGTTTGTTTGTTTTTCCCCTTTCTTCAATCATCTTCCAATGCACAAAAAATATTTTGCTCAAAGAAGTTGTCAGACTATTCAGAAGTCACTGGCCAAACATGGAGAGATTTTTCATGAAAAGAGAAAAGATTTAGAAAACATTGGCTGTATGGACAACATTAAGGTGCTAGAGATGGTGAGAAGAAGTATGATGATAGGTTTGACAACATATTCTATTTTACATCTAAATCACAACACTCATGAAAAAATTGCATAGAGTGAAACAGTTGTACATTATGCTGCTCCTCTTGTGGAGAAGATGCTCTCATAACATCTCACATAGTTATAAATTATTATAGAAAGGAATTGTGTTTCCTTCCTCTTCCTGGTTTCCTTTCCTAAATAGTAGACTAGACTGTATTTGTTAGACATCCAGACAAAAATAGAAATATCCACTCTGCAACTGGAAGCTTTCTGATGAGCAATGGTATATAGGTAGAATATGAACAGTATAAAATTTCAAGACTGAAAATGGATGAAAATCATCTACCTAATTAGCCTCTCCCTTGCTATGAATACCTGTCTACCCATGTCTACCCATGGATTCTACCCATTTTGAAGGCAAAATATAGTTAAGCACATTTTCTATAAAATGTAGAAATATATAAAATATATAGGCCAAGTATAGCAGCACCATGTTAATCTCCAACGAGATGTACTTAATCGATTTCTTGTAATGTGCAGCTAACTCACTCTTTATGACTGGTATTTCAACTTTTTCATTTCTTGTTAACATTTAATTAACATGTAAGCTTTATCCCATAATTTATCTGAGCAAAGAATACAGCTATTTCTTTTGAACTATCACTGAGATGAAGACAAGTTTAGGTTTTCTGCCACAGGAAAGATCCCTATCTTAGAAGGCCTCTCATCTTTAGGCTTTTCTATGTGAGGCCTTTCATCTATGTTGCTCATACATAATCTGGCATTATTAAAGATTTACATGATGTAACTGGACTTTGGTGGATCTTTCTAGACATGGACTGCTCTTTTTTGGGGGGGAGAACTCACAATACCCATTCTCCCAACCCAGCCAAATACTTTCTTTACCTTACCTTTACTCTGTTTTGGCCAGAAGAGGATACTTTTATTTCACTACACTAAGGGCAAAAAGGCTACATGCAAAAGTATCTGCTCATACTAAGACCTTCGTATGCTGTCTCTGTATACAATTCTTATTTTAACATAAAAGAATTCTAATAAAGTTTTTCCATAGGCAAGTATTCACACCTGGCTTCAATCCATTTCATTCACAAGAGTGAATTCATATCAAATTGAATAAGAGTTGAACAACTATATTCAAATCAAGATGTTCTTCTTATTGCTAGTGGAAACCAGGCTGTGGCTCTGTATCTTGTTTTCTTTTGTTTTCTGTTTCTTGATTGAAAGTCAGTCTGATGTGCATGGAGAACTAACACATAGGTAACCTCCCAAAACATGAACAATTGCAATACAAGAAATTACAAGGTCAAATGTCTAGCTGCCTAGTATTCCATTTACGAAAATCACAGTAATGATTTTTATAATACTTCAGAAGAGCAGTATTTTAATTTAGAGCAAAATCTTTTGTCTAAAAATGTATATATACTTTTATTCTGACTGGTAATCTAGCAAAATCCTAATATCTGAAAGTATAAAAAGGCCACTGCTTTTTGGAAGAAATTCATCAGCCTGTAAATTNCCTGGGATAAAACTACCAACAACATTGCTTTTATTTTCTTTTTATTTTAATTTTATTTATTTTTTAATCCTTGGCTTTAACAATCTTTCATTAGCAGAAGAAGAGTGACTTTAAGACATCCATGGGAAAAGAAATATTTCAAAAGTGTTTTGCAAAACAGATGCTGTTTCAAGACTCCCTCCACCTACCCCGAAACCCACCCAATTTTCTATGCAAATATGTTCTGTTTGTTTGTTTGTTTGTTTTTGTTTTTGTTTTTGTTTCTTGAGCATCCTTATTCTTATTAAGTCATCAAGCTTCTGCCTTGCTAGTGGCATTAACTGCCAGTTTCTGTGCCAAAGTCATTTGTCAGGGGCTAGGTTTCCTAACAACATGTTACACTCTTTCAGGATGGAAGAGTGTGGAATGTAAACAGGTATAATATTCTGTAATGTTTTGAGCACTGAAGTCAGAGATAAACTTCTATATAGAAGAAGTGTGTCAGCCATATGCTACGATTAACCTATTTGGACAAATCAAGGATTGGAATTATTTATTGTCAATACATGGTATACTGTTGAATTGATAGCATTGCCCAGATATGCTTTCTGTACTGTTTGATGAGCACTGTTATAAACACAAAATCTCAGTCCCAAGAAGCATGCAATCTAATGTGAAACAAAAAGACTATAATTGATTATTGCAAACAGCAGGCATGAAGCAGAAGATGTGGCAAGAGCAAATCTGAATAGTTCTGTACATTGCTTATACAATCTGAATCAGTTTCTCTTCCTTAAATAAATATTATCTCTGTCAGATTGCAGCTCACCTAGTAAGATTAGTGGCTGATTCTTTGCGTACCATATAACTGTAATGGATAGTTGTGTAAGGATTCATAGCAGGGTGTGATGTGGTACAATTTGCCACCAGAATCAATACCAAACAAAACAAGACGAAAATATTATGTGCAGAAGCATAAAGAGTGTTTTGGTACTACTGAATACTCACTCAAGGGTAAACCACTACAGACCTGAAGGTAAAAGCAAAAAAAATTGATTAAACAGAAGGATTATAGTTGTGAAGGGCATTGAAGGCGGGCATAAGAAATTTGCATATGATGTTATGGGAAATGAGGAGATAATAAAGACATTCAAATAGCAATAATATAGAGTGACAAGCAAAGAGGATGCTCTTAGGTGATGCATTTTGAAGGGACTGAAAAGTTCTCAACTTGCATAATGACATGTTAGTGATGAGCAGTTTGAAGGTCAAAGTAGCATTTTTATCTGTGAACCTTCTGATGCCCATGAATTATCCCCAAACCAACAAATTCATCAGGGTTAAAATAAATTTCCTCAAGGTCAGCACATTCTACAAATAGAATAGCATGCAGACTTCTTTGGCTAATACGATCCCAAACTAGCACAATATACAATCTATAAGGGACTGCATATTTAATGCACTGGAAGGAAAAACAGATTTATTTCTTACATGATTAAATAAAGTCAAAATGAAACTGCTTAAATGAGTAAATAAAAGATTCATTACTTTGTGTCTGATATTTGTCAAAAGACTTGGAAGATAATGACTTTGGATTTTCTTGCAAGAACCGTCAATGTTTTCTGTGTCTATCATGTCCAGAGCTCAATTGGTTCTGATAGTTGCTTATGATGGCTGCATTTGTGTGCAGTGCAGCACTGTAGCAGTGGATCTAAACAGCAGAGAGTCTGCTGTGGAGAGTTCAATACCCATGCAATAAGTATGTCAAGAGAATTTACTTCATATTCCCTTCAGACCCCCAGGTCCAATGGATCCAATGCCCACCAACAGCTTGAGCAAGTTGGATGTGTTCCTAGAGCACAGCTTCTGGTTTAGCCCTGTCTGGAAGAAAACCAGTTGTTGCACTTTGTGACTGCTCAGTTTTGTGAACCAGAACACATGGGGAGATTCAGAGATCTGAATCACAATTGCACCCATGACCTCAACCAAAATAATGTATGTGCTGCACTTGGTGACATGGCACACAAATTCACTGGTGTGGATATGGCCCTCACTCCATGATGGAAATTATTTTCTCCCCAGTAGCCCATACAGCTACAGCTTGCAAAATCTGCAGAGCACTGCAGTCCCACTATCAAACAGCTTCTGGGCATAAGCTGTAAGCAGATCTCCTTGTCCCTTTGGAATATGTTATTATAAATGCTAATTTCACCATTCCTGCACATGCCTGATGAAATGATTAAGTAAACTTTCTAGACATTAGCCAGGAAATACTAATTTTGCAAATTGTTCAGACTCTCTGGAGATAAGCTGAAGCGTGAGAGACAGCATTATGTTACCAGAGCTGGAAACCTTAGCAAAAAAGATTAAGGGGCAAATACTTCTTGTCCAACATAGAGGTGGATAAATGAGGGGAATAATGAGAAGAGAATTTTAGTTTTATATAGTCATATCAATGAAATTCCAATCATATCACTTGTGTGAAAAAAATTAAATTAAGTGATAAACATTAGTTTCCTTTCATCCAGATATTCTCTATCACTGGGTAATAAAGAGGTGACACACTGTAAAGGAGGAGACTAGAGGAAGAATATCCTCCAAAGAGGAGCGTCGGGGATATGACATGCTTCCCTTAACTATACTGCTGATTCGTGAGATAAGGGAGACTCATACATATAACAAGTCTCCATTCTTCTTTCCCTGGTAGGACAAAGCTGTAGACACATTTCTCAGTGGTCTCCTCTCCCTTTCCACACTTCAGGCCCTCAGTCACTCTTCCTGTATTTGAAGTTGGCATGTTCAGTCTCAAAGTGCTACTAATGGCTACAATCTATTCAAATAAATGTCCATGGGCCGTTATTCATTTGAACAGCTATTGGGAGAACTATATTAAAATTCAATGTGGGAGAATTCATGGGACAGTGTGAAATTTGCTTCAGCATGGGTCAGTGGGAACAGTACATATTTTGGTGGCAGAACCTGGCATTAGAGCTATCAGATTGTGTGGCCAGTTCTGTACTTTTTATGTTCTGTTTTTGCTCTTCATAGCATTCAAAACCTTCTCATCTCAGTCAAGGATTTTTGTCTAAATTAAAATTTGTGCAAACTGTAGTTCTGAGATTACATTACTTATCCTTTATATTTATCATATACACTTTTCTTTAAAATCTTATGATACTTGATTGAATGAAATTATGCAAGCAAACTTGCTGTTTTTGTAGTTTTTTTTTTT
>VXAL01007216.1:89174-106905 GCA_013399475.1 Chauna torquata | reverse complement strand
AAAGGAAAGGAAAGGAAAGGAAAGGAAAGGAAAGGAAAGGAAAGGAAAGGAAAGGAAAGGAAAGGAAAGGAAAGGAAAGGAAAGGAAAGATGAGAGATGTGACAGCAAGACATAGTATTTTTTGGCAAGACAGAAAAAAATGGCAAAGCTTGATTTAACTGTTACACTTTTTGTAGTCTTCAGGGTAGACTACAGGATGAGACTTTTCAGGATGAATTTGACTGAAATGAAAGCAGTGCCTTGACAAATTTGTTTGGGGACACCGATGAAGGAATTTTTTGAAAGAGGGAAAAATATAAAGGGAGAATTGTACAAGGGGATGACTTGGATACTCATCTGATTATAAAGAGAGAGGAAAATTGCAGGAAAAGAAAAATGGCAGAAGGGTCAAGTACTGTAGAGTCTAGCAGCATGTCCAAAATTTTGAACTTAAGTTCGGCAGAAATCACCTCTGAGAAAAAAAGAAAAACTTCTCATTCTGATAGGTAAAACAGATTGTTTTTAAGTGAGGAGCCTGAATCTGCTGAGGAGAGCAAAATGTGTGTGAAGAACACAATAAGAAGGAGGTTGTAGTTGTCAGGGCAAACCAAGCAAACACCTCCTATAGAGAGACAGGCACCTACAACCCAGTGCAGAGAAGAACTGCAGCAGGAAACCTTTGCTATGGTTTAGGGCAATGAGAGAGGACAGGAGTAGAAGTGATATCTAGGCTGAAAGACTGCATAGCAGATAGTGACACTGCTGGCACGCACATGGAGATGGGGGTTTTCAGAAGAAAATGTGGGAATCTGAGTTTCAGCCATTCTGACTTCGAGATTTCATTGAGCCATTAAAAATGGTAGGTCCATTGAGACAAGAAGAACCAAGGGGCTGCATCATGTTTAGGGGAGGAGAAGCAGAGAAGAGAGTTACTGGACTGAAACACAGGAGCACTGATATCTGCTGAACAGCTGAAATGAGACTTTTTATAGTGTAGGAGGGGCCTATTGCTAGTCTTGTGTTATAGGCGTGAGTCAGTATCGAAATGTAGTTTGACATAGTAGCTGAATATTGTGTTAAGATTTTTAGATAACTTGGACTAAAAGTTGTGAAATTACATTAAGCTGAATCAAAGAAGTATAAACCAAAAGTAAAATGCAAACACTGTTTTTCAAAATAATGGTGGGAATTCTCTGAAGCAGTGATAACTGCTACCTGATCTGTGTACATGTAGCTATTTTAGCATTTTGGCTGCGGCTGTCTTGGGCCAAACATTGTTCAGTGCTTTACAAAAATATGCTTACTGTAGAACCTGGCCCAAAGAGCTTGGGGACTTAAAAAGCAGACAGTGTGTGTGTACATGTACTGGGTCTGGCCGGGATGGAGTTAACTTCCCCACAGCAGCCCATACAGCGCTGTGCTCTGCACTTGTAGCTAGATACTTGTAGCACTGATACCACACCAGTGTTGTGTCTGTGGCTGAGCCGTGCTGGCACAGCATCCAGACCCTCCAAACCCCCCAAACCCAGTGGGGTGGGGGTGAGCAGCAGTTGGGAGGGGACATCACCAGGGCAGCTGACCTGAACTGACCAAAGGGATATTCCATACCATATGATGTCACGCTCAGCAATAAAAGCTGGGAAAGGGGAAGGAGAAGGGGGGGCTCTCGTTATGAAGACGTCTGTCCTCCCGAACAACTGCTACGCGTATTGAGGCCCTGCTTCCCAGGACGTGGCCGAACACCACTCGTTGACAGGAAGTAGAGAGTTCTTTCTCTCTTTGCTTCCGCGNGTCAGGGCAAACCAAGCAAACACCTCCTATAGAGAGACAGGCACCTACAACCCAGTGCAGAGAAGAACTGCAGCAGGAAACCTTTGCTATGGTTTAGGGCAATGAGAGAGGACAGGAGTAGAAGTGATATCTAGGCTGAAAGACTGCATAGCAGATAGTGACACTGCTGGCACGCACATGGAGATGGGGGTTTTCAGAAGAAAATGTGGGAATCTGAGTTTCAGCCATTCTGACTTCGAGATTTCAGTGAGCCATTAAAAATGGTAGGTCCATTGAGACAAGAAGAACCAAGGGGCTGCATCATGTTTAGGGGAGGAGAAGCAGAGAAGAGAGTTACTGGACTGAAACACAGGAGCACTGATATCTGCTGAACAGCTGAAATGAGACTTTTTATAGTGTAGGAGGGGCCTATTGCTAGTCTTGTGTTATAGGCGTGAGTCAGTATCGAAATGTAGTTTGACATAGTAGCTGAATATTGTGTTAAGATTTTTAGATAACTTGGACTAAAAGTTGTGAAATTACATTAAGCTGAATCAAAGAAGTATAAACCAAAAGTAAAATGCAAACACTGTTTTTCAAAATAATGGTGGGAATTCTCTGAAGCAGTGATAACTGCTACCTGATCTGTGTACATGTAGCTATTTTAGCACTTTGGCTGCGGCTGTCTTGGGCCAAACATTGTTCAGTGCTTTACAAAAATATGCTTACTGTAGAACCTGGCCCAAAGAGCTTGGGGACTTAAAAAGCAGACAGTGTGTGTGTACATGTACTGGGTCTGGCCGGGATGGAGTTAACTTCCCCACAGCAGCCCATACAGCGCTGTGCTCTGCACTTGTAGCTAGATACTTGTAGCACTGATACCACACCAGTGTTGTGTCTGTGGCTGAGCCGTGCTGGCACAGCATCCAGACCCTCCAAACCCCCCAAACCCAGTGGGGTGGGGGTGAGCAGCAGTTGGGAGGGGACATCACCAGGGCAGCTGACCTGAACTGACCAAAGGGATATTCCATACCATATGATGTCACGCTCAGCAATAAAAGCTGGGAAAGGGGAAGGAGAAGGGGGGGCTCTCGTTATGAAGACGTCTGTCCTCCTGAACAACTGCTACGCGTATTGAGGCCCTGCTTCCCAGGACGTGGCCGAACACCACTCGTTGACAGGAAGTAGAGAGTTCTTTCTCTCTTTGCTTCCGCGCAGCCTTTGCTTGTATTATTTCTTTTCCCTTTAATTAAATTATCCTTACCTCAACCCTTGAGCCCTTATCCATCATATTTTCTCCCCCTGTTTCTTTGAGGACGGGGAGTGAGCGAGCGGTTGTGGTGGAGTTCTGCTGTTTAGCTGGGTAAAACCACCACAGTACAAGGCAAGCAATCTACCTTCAAGTCTTACAGAAGGCCAATATAATAACAAGGATGAAATCCTGGCCATATTGAATGCAGTGGCAGGTTTCCTATTGATGAACACAGTATGCTAGGGATATTAGCAATCACAGGAATCATAGCTAATCTCTTGCCTCACCATGATCACAGGCATATTTCTGTAGGCTGTCTGGTAAATGCAGGCTGCAATAACCTGACGTTAGCTTAGTCTCTTTAATGTGACTTCCAGAGTTTCTGTTCAACAGACCATGTTTGGTCCTGACAAGAGAGCAGCTCCCACTGATTGCTGGATTCAGTGTCATTGATTATTTTCTTGTCAAAATGACCCTTCATTAAAAATAAATAATTAAATAAATACAAATCTCTTGTTATCCAAAGTTACCTCCTAGGAACGGCCTATGGTAAAATATGTCAGAGTACAGTGGCAATCAACTCAGAGAGCTTACTGCTACAGTAAACTCTAATGCCAGCAATATTTTCCACAGATGTTAGCTTCAGAAACCCATTTTAGATAGCCATCAGTGCAAAATTTTCAAAGGAACATTTCTAAAACATCCTGGGATCAGATGCATTTTTATACTTTTTTACTTTTTGACTTAACCTAAAAAATGACCCTTTTTAATGTGTTTGTTTGTTTAAGAAGAAAGTGGTAATATATAATCCATAGGTCATATCTGCAACACCAGTGAATCTGACAGCATATTAATATTAATGGAAAACAGGGAGAGGGAAAGGACAGATAGGCAGAAAAGGATAAAAAAAAATAAAGTAATTACTGTAAGGGAATGAGTAGAGAACGTTAACAAAGAATGTAATTTAATACCTAATCAATTTACTGATGGGATTTTCCGTGAGATTAACTTTGAGTCCAGAATGAATTGCAATGATCTTNTTTTTTTTTTTTTTTACTGTAAGGGAATGAGTAGAGAACGTTAACAAAGAATGTAATTTAATACCTAATCAATTTACTGATGGGATTTTCCGTGAGATTAACTTTGAGTCCAGAATGAATTGCAATGATCTTGGAAACTGCTATAATGACCAACAAGCAGCAATATGAGGCTCTAGTGGTATAAAAATAATAATGTCAGGGACTTCAAACAGCTACAATAGTTAATTAAATGTGTTCAAATAACATTATGGTTGGACATAAACCCATGAAAGCACGGAAATTTTGAGGTAAGCCAGCCAGAGCACCGGCCACCCATTTTCTTGTGTTAATGTAATATTGAACATATAGGCTCTTCTCTGAGGGCCCCAAAACACTACATGGGGGCAAATTCTGCCCTCCAACAAACACATATGACTCTTCTCAATTTCTATGGATTTTTCATATGTATATCTAAGACTATCAACATATGTGCTTTGGCATTTCAAGCTTTCAAAACAGTATAGTGTATCTGTGGTTTACAACAGAACAGTGTTTGGCTAGGGAAAGTGACAGGCAGAACTGTCTCTTGGGATGTATCTGCACTTTGATCTGGGGCAACAGAGCACACTACAGATACAGAGCCAAGCACATGCAGCTGTGCTCTGGCCACTCCTCCTCTTTCCACAGACCTCCTTTTGCCAGGCTGTTGGCTGCTTTGAGTGATGCCTGATGGTACTGGCGCAGGGAGCACAGGACCTGGCTGTAACTGCACAGCCATCATGCTGGATTTTTTATGGCTCTTTACATGTACATGACTTTTTAACACACTGTAGGGTTGGTTCTTTCTTCTTTCCCCTCCCTATTTAATCCTCTTACTTGTTGCATGGAAAGTGCTGCACATCACAGTCAGCGGAATGTCATTTGCCCCAGTGAGGAATCAGAAGCTGTTATTTTTATGGGGCAGTGGGAGAAAAACTCCTGAGAGGTGCGTTTTTAATATAACTTTCAGAGAAAGTGGTTGAACTCCAGAGGCTGCTGTAGCACTTCATGCAGGCTGTGCTCACTTTACTGACCCATTGTTAGATCATCAGGCCACTGCACTTTGGGAGGCCTGTAAAAGCCACAGAGAGAACGGACTCCCTCTGCCCCACCTCTGCACTTCTGAAATTCCATCCGCTTTAGTAGTTAAGCAGCCCAGCAAATACAAAATTCACAAGCATGGGAAAATATCCCTGAAATAGCTGGATATGAGTTACAAACTGGAGGTATATTTCACTTAGCCTTTGCTGCAAATTCTGAAGGCAATACCCCTCGTTATCCTTAATTGCTCTTAAAAACTGACAGCAAAATTATTGCATCTATTTACAGCCTAATGAATCAGTCTCTAAAAATACAGACAGGTGAGGCCAAGTTAACCTCAGGACTGTTATTGCTGCTAGTCTAAGGTCAGTGAATGTGGGGTGAAGCTTAGTCACAGTATCGAGCAGTGAGAACACCCTTCTAATCCCTGAAGCTGCCCTGAGGCAAAGTGTCCCTTGATTTATCTGCTGGCCAATAGGAACAAGACGAAACAGTTTTCATAAGAAATCACTAGAGGAAACCTAAAAATAATGGGGCAAGGAGTGAGGAGACAAGTTATCTTGCACTTAAATGTGGGACTAGAGAGACAGAAAGAGGACAAGTCAGCCTGACAGGTGTGCAGCTCTTTCCTAGTGTGGTCTCAGACACATTGGGAGACTTTCAACAAATCATTAACCACTAATCAGAGCATGAGATGATTCTGCACATTTTGTGAAAAAAGAAGAAATTACAAATGAGGCAACTTTTCAGTTTCTTGCAGTATGGTAGGAAAATGAGGAAAACAGCATAGAAGATAGCTGCCAAGTTTGTGAATACGAAGAAGGAAGAGATGGTTTCAGGATGTCTGAATCTCTCACAAATGCAAGGTCTTAGAATCCCAAAGTGGTGATGTACTTGGTGATGCATTTCTCTATCTAAAGTTAAAAAGAGAGAGAGAGAGAGACATTTCAACATTTTAGAACTGGTTTATAAAAAAGAGCATAGCAAGGACAAGATAAAATGGAGGAAATGCATTTGAAAGCAATAAAAAATTGTACATCACTCATAGGTGGGTCACTACAATTTTATTATCTCATTTGTTCATTGTTCATAAGGTTAATATGCACATTAACTAGGACCCTCAAGCTCCTACCAAAAGCTTTATATTGACTTCAGTGGCTCAAAAAAAGGTATACAGCTGATTTCAGAAATACTTCTATGCAGTGGCATAGTCTTTGTGTAATAAGTGAAGAGCAGGATGCATCAACAGATGTTAGCAAGTTAAAGCTGAGTTCTCCAGGGAAAAACTTCACATAACAAGTTATACTTAGTCATATTATTCTATTAGTAACTACCAAGGAGATGCACGCAAACGTAAAGCACTTAAACTGAATGAGAATTAATGAACCAACCTCCAAATATTTTGCACTGTAATATGACTGCAGGTACACAGTAAGCATTATGTCTCTAATATTATGCCATTCCAAAATAAAAACAACATTTTGGAAACAGAGACAGAGAAAGTTTTGCTAGCAATGTAATTCTGTCATCAATATTTTAATTTGATTTCAAGTGACAATGGGGAATTTTTGCACTATTCCACATTTTTTAATTTGAAATATGAATATATTCTTTCATACATTTTAGATGTGGAAGTGGTTCAGTATTAATGAGGTTTTTGTTTGTTTGTTTTTGCTGTCACCTCTTAGAATTATACACACATTTTATGCACTTGACACTGGAAATTGCTGCATTTTCTCTGAGATATATATTTTTGCATCTTTGCAAGATTTCTGCATTTTCTTAAGAACCTATTTTCTATCTTAAACTCTGTCTACTGGAACATTGTCTTTTAAAAGCTTTGCTACCAGTATGAGTAGAATTGCAATAAATAACTTATCTTTAAATTCTCACAAAGCTACCACATTTTCCAGAAGAGAGATATTTTTATTCTTCAGTAGAATCTTTTAAAGAGTTCCCAAACATGGCTTTATAAAGGCCAGCTTTTTCCCTCAAATATATACAGAGAAAACTCCTTGAATTTTACTTGGAAAAAAACATATCTATATCTAAGTGTAATTTATCCCTAAGTGTGTCTTAAGGGGACTTCTTTTCTTCTGATATCCTTAGTCTCCAGGTTTTGCCTAAATTATCATTTTTGTCACCAATCTCATTTTTTATTCTAGTGAAAGTACTGCGACAATTTATTTCCAATAGCAAATAGCTATTTCTCCTTCCTGAACCTAATCCTTAAATGTGGTATTTAATCTCTTAGTGAACAAACTCAGACTGGAGAAAGGTCTCACAGCCAGCCTAGATGTGGTTTCCAAGTCTCTGTTGACACTATAACTTCAGTCTTTGAAGAGGCTGACCTGTTTGGCCTAGCTAGTCCAATACTCTGATACATTCAGTATTTTAGCTATATGGCTTGAAATCATGACGATTGTTTATATCCTCCAAGTTGTTTAGAGTTTGATGCATTTTATTGATTCTGTCTCAGGACATTCAGCACCTTGTTGGATTAAATCCTGTACAGTTACAATTTCTCAAAGTTCTTGATTCTGGGGTGATTCCTGCTGATTGGAAGCTAGCCAATGTTATACCCATCTACTAAAAGGGCGTGAGAGAAGACCCAGGAAACTACAGACCTGTTAGTCACAAACCTGTGTGAGATGTGCCCAGGAGGATGAACTGCTCTGCCCGGTGGCCAACATTCAGGAAGAGGTGGGGAGACTGAGAAGCATCTGTGAGTCCAAAAAGATAATAGATCAGTGGACCTGTGCTCTGCCTTCTCAGGTATGCATATGTCAACCTGGCATAGCCACTACTGAGACAGGCCTGGCATCTGATCTGCATCAGGATAAAGGCAGCTACTTGAGGACACCAAGGAGTGGAAGCAAGTTACTTCATGGAGCTGCAAAAGAAGCCCCTGTCTGTCCCCTCAGCTTCCACTACTGAATAGGTACGAGGCTCTGGGTGCGGCTGACAAGCCATGTTAAAAGATGGAAGAAGAGGCATCTGTGCAACTTCTTCCTCCAAGGTCTGATCAATCAAGGCCTCACAGCAAGTGCANCAGGCACAGGTACAGACTGGGAGACAAGTGGCTCTGGAGCAGCTCAGCAGAAAGGGATCTAGGGGTGCTGGTTTACTGTAGCCTCAACATGAACCAGTAGCGTGCCCTGGGGCCCAAGAGCACAAACCACATTCTGGGGTGTATTCATGTGGTGGTTTCACACTGATGGACAGCTAAACTCCATCACAACCACTCTCTCACTTCCCCACATCAAAAGGCTCAAGGGTTGAGATAAGGACAGGGAGATCACTCACCAATTATCATAATGAGCAAAACAGACTCAGCATAGGCAGATTAATATAGTTTATTACCTATTACTAAGATACTAAAGCACTGAGAAACTAAAAGCAGACTCAAAACACCTTCCTCACATCCATCCTCTTCTACCTCCTCTCCCTGAGTGACTCTGGGGAATAGGGAATGGGGGCTGTGGTCAGTCCATATTGCTTTGTCTCCACCACTCCTTCAAGGTCATTCCCTGCCCCTGCTCCCGCATGGTGCCCCTCACACAGGATGCCATCCTTCCCAAACTGTTCCAAAGCAGGCTTTCCACAGGTTGCAGTTCTTCAAGAACTGCTCCAATATGTATCTGCACAATGGGGTTCATCCTTCAGGAGTGAACTGTGCCAGTATGAGTCCCCTATGGGTAGCAGCTCCCGCCAGGTCACTGCTAGACCATGGACTGCTCTCCATAGGCTGCAGTTCTGGCTCAGAGTCTGCTCCTCTAAGGGTTCTCCGTGGGCTGCAGCTAGCTTCCTTCAGGTCAGATCCATCTACTCCACCCTGGGCTCCTCCATGAGCTGCAGTGTGGATATCTGCTCTGCCATAGTACACCACAGGCTCCAGGGGACAGCCTGCTCCACCATGGTCCTCTCCATGCTCTGCAGCAGAACTCCTGCTCTAGTGCCTGGAGCACTTCCTCCCTGCCCTTCTTCACTGACCTTGGTGTCTGCAGAGTTATTTCTCCCTACATTTTCTCACTTCTGTCTCTCACAGTTGCTGCATGGTGTGTTTTAGCCTTTCTTTTATGTTATCACAGAGGCACAACCAACGTTGCCCATTGGCTCAGCTCTGGCTAGCAGTGGGTCCCTTTTGGAGCCAGGTGGAGCTGGCTTTTATCTGACATGGGGCAGCTTCTGGAATCTTCTCACATAAGCCAATCCTGCAGCCCCTTGTTACCTAAACCTTGCCAGCCACATAAACCCAATAAGATTAAGCACAGCACAGCCAGATGGTCAAAAGAGGTGATTCTCCCACTATATTTATTCAGCATTGGTGCAGCCTCACCTTGAATATTGTGCGCAGTTCTGGGCTCCACAATATAAAAAGGATATTAAGATACTTGAAAACATCCAGAGGAGGGCAACAAAGCTGGTAAAAGGGCTGGAGGGCATGTCCTATGAGGAGAGGTTGAGGACACTTGGATTGTCTAGTCTGGAGAAAGGAAGGCTAAGAAGTGATCTCATTGCTCTCTGCAACTTCCAAGAAGTTGGAGAGGGGAAGGGAAATGGTGAGGGAAGTGCTGGCCTCTTCTCCTTGGTGAGTGATGATAGGACACAAGGGAAAAGCACAAAGTTGCACCAGCAGAGGTTCAGACTGGATATTAGGAAAAATTTCTTTACCATGGGGATGGTCAAACTGGAACAGGCTTCCTAGAGGGGTGGTTGATGCCCCATGCCTGTCAGTGTTCAAGAGGCATTTGGATAATGCCCTTAATAATATACTTTAACTTTTGGTTAGTCCTGAAGTGGTCAGGCAGCTGGACTAGATGATATTTGAAGGTCTCTTGCAACTGAGCTATTATATTTCTAGCCAATATGTCTAGATAGGGAGCATTTATTTTGTCAGTTTGTGCAGACTGCTCTCCATCCTACCATTAGCATGAGTGTTTTTTCTTGCTGAACTCATCCTTCCTTTCAGAATTTTAGCTGGAGAAGAGACATGATGTTAGGCTGCACAACAAAAAGTACATGTAAATACAAACACAAATCAAATCTCAAACAAGGAAAACAAGTTTCAAGGATAAGCTCAGATATACTTACTGTATGAATCAAATATAAGTGTTATAGTCTTATACTTGGCCTTACTGGATGAAGGATGAATGGTAGATCCCCAGCCACAATGAGAGCTGGATTCAGAATTGGTATTCATGGTGCAGTCTTAGTAAGGTCTTATCATGTCTTAGTAACCCCGGAGTAGATAAGAATTAATAACGTCAAAGCCATTGATTTTCAGTGGTGTAAAACCAGTGGATTCTTGAAATCAACACATTCCCAGCTGGTTAGCTGGTGTCTTGCTTGGCAATGTTGTTTCCCAGTTGCTATTGTGAATTCAGACACAGAACTTCTGAATTTCTGAAGCTGGAAAATGGGAGAGATGGGAACAGTAAGCTGTGCAATTTTTTGCCTGGTGATGCAGGCTGCAGAGAATTCCAGTTGAGACAAATCTACCAAAATTCTGCCTGCAATGACACTAAATAGCATCTATTAACTTCCCTAGTTATTAAAATTCCATCTGCATTAATTAGCGCTATTTGCTTCCTTTGTGCAGCACTATTGCCCCTCTCCCCCCCGCCTTGTGCCTCATAGCCTTGAAGATTACTCATACTTTCACTGACAAACACTGGATATATGTAGGAATTTACACTTGCAGCTGTATATATGAAATGGTAAAGAAAGTCTTTCTCCTCTCTTCTGAGGTAAACTTCTCTGGACAGCTCTGATGGTGTTAAAAAATCTTCCAAAGCTCATCTTTGCTCTGTTGTTAATGCTAACAACTCTCCATTTGAGAGTAGAAGTAGATCCTTTGCCTTTTTAAAGTATTTTTCTTCCCTAGGAGAAAGTTTTTGTATGATGCCATGAGGCAACATAAATTTGTGATTCATATTTATAAATGGCAAGAGTGGCCAACACAAATTCAACATCCTTTGCCTGTGGAGAACAATCAGATTTATGTTTTTTTTGCCAATATTTGCTTACTTGAAGGTGTGATTAAACAAGGGCAAGTGCCTTCTTAGTATATGAGACTCTGTTGGGGGAAAAAAATACTTTGAAGCTTACAGCATATTAATAAAGAAAAAGCTTATAGAGACTAATATGCTTTGAAAAGTAACATCTAAAGTGCCAACATGAAAAATCCATACTTGAAGGGTGCTTTTTTGGTGCTCAGACTAAGGTACAAGCTGTTCTTGATAAGTCCAGAGGCTGATAACAGCCCTTAGGGCTGTGTGCCTGCTTTTTCTGCATATATATATGCAGTACATGTATGTATGTATACATATATATGCACATGTATATACATATATACACATGTACTTCTGTATGTCATAGAATCATGTAATTGTTTGGGTTGGAAGGCACCTTAAAGATCATCTAGTTCCAACCCCCCTGCCATGGGCAAGGATGTCACCTACTAGGTCAGGTTGCTCAGGGCCCCCTCCAACCTGACTTTGAACACTTCCAGGCATGAGGCATCCACAATTTCCCTGGGCAACCTGTTCCAGTGCCTTACCACCCTCTGAGTAAAGAATTTCTTCCTAACATCCAATTTGTATCTCCCCTCTTGTAGTCTAAAATTGTTCCCCCTTGTCCTGTTACTATCTGCCCATGTAAAGAGTCCCTCTCCATCTTTTTTATAAGCCTCCTTCAAGTACTGAAAAGCTGCAATGAGGTCTACCTGGAGCCTTCTCTTCTCCAGGCTGAACAACCCCAGCTTTCTCAGCTTTCTTCATATGAGAGATGCCCCAGCCTTCTAATCATCTTCGTGGCCCTCCTCTGGACCTGCTCCAACAGGTCCATGTTTTTCTTATGCTGGGGGCCCCACACCTGATGCATTACCCCAAGTGGGGCCTCACAAGGGCAGAGTAGAGAGGGACAATCACCTCCCTTGACCGCTTCCCACGCCTCTGTTGATGCATTCCAGGATACAGCTGGGCTTCTGGGCTGCAAGCACACACTGCTGGCTCATGTTGAGCTTTTTGTCCAACAGAACCCCCAAGTTCTTCTCTGCAGGGCTGCCCTCAATGAGTTCTTCTCTCTGTCTGTACTCATGTCAGGGATTGCCCTGACACTGGTGCAGCACCTTGCACTTGGATTTGTTGAGTCTCATGAGGTTCACATGGGCCCACTTCTCTAGCTTGTCCAGGTCCCTTCCTTTTGTTGTATCAACTGCACCACTTAGCTTGGTATCATCTGCAAACTTGCTGAGGGTGCACTCAATCCCACTGTCTATGTCATTGGTAAAGATATTAAACAACACTGCTCCCAAGAGGGACACCACTCATCACCAGCCTCCACCCAGGTGTAGAGCCATTGACCACAACTCCCTGGGTGTGGCCATCCAGCCAGTTCCTTATCCACTGAATAGTTCACTCTTTAAACCCACATCTCTCCAATTTAGAGATCAGGATGTCATGTGGGACCATGTCAAATGCCTTCCAGAAGTCCAGGTAGATGACATCGATCAGTCTTCCTTTGTCAACTGATGCAGTCACTCCGTCATCATAGAAGACCACCAGATAGGTCAGGCACAATCTGCCCTTGATGAAGCCATGCTGGCTGTCTCGGATCACCTCCTTGTCTTGCATGTGCCTTAGCATTGCTTCCAGGGGGATCTGTGCCATAATCTCCCCAGGCACAGAGGTGATGCTCACCAGTCTGAAGTTCCCCAGGTCTTCCTTTCTACTCTTTTTAAAACTGGGAGTGATGTTTCACTTTTTCCAGTCACGGGGGACTTCACCTGACTGCCAGGACTTTTCAAATATGATGATGAGTGGCTTGGCAACTGCATCATCCGTTTATGTACCACTCTAGTGGACCCATTGGCTTTGACATGTTCCTACACAAAAGGATAACACAGGGACGCCTGCCAGCATCTGTGCCTTGATCGACGCAACTGGAAAAGGACAGCTCCTCCTTCTGAACTCACTCTTTTTTTCCACAGTTAGACACTGCTGAGTGGAAAGCAGTGTCCCGCAGGCTGCCAGCCAGCCCTGGGATGTAAAAGCAGCTGTGGGAGAGCAACCTTCAGCCATTTTTATTCACTAGGCTTCCAGGCCTTACAAAGAACGGCAGCAACAACAACGACATGGCTAGGAAACACAGCCATGCTCCCAACAGCCAGAATATGTTTTCCTGGAGCAGTGGAAAGCAGCGAGGCATCCACATGGGCAATCCTGCTCCTGCTCCTGGGGGCGTGCAACAGACCTCTACAGGGCCAGAGCCATGTAGCCTAAGGTCCTCAGGAACAACATCTTGGGCCTTGAAGAAGGCTTGTCTAGCAGCTTGTTCTGCTTTGTGATCATTTTGTGAAAGTAAGAAAAATGCGTTAAACCCACTGACCCAGCCTGGAGGAGCAGACTGGGCATGCTGCCTGCTGACATGCATGGAGAGGCACCCTACAGACAGGATTCGTAAGCCATCAAGATGCAAGGATTGTTCAAATCCTGTTCTGATGTGGGGCTTTGTGGGGCTTTTCCTCAACATTTTCAACACTTTTTCTGAAAAGGAGAGGCACTTCACACTGTTTGCTTCATCGGTCGTATCATATCACCTACCCACCTACTGGTAACTATTCCGTGCAGGTTCTTCACAAGAAACCCTGAAGTTTCAATGTCACTTTGTCTCTTACATCAAAGTAATTCTGGCTAAAGTAAACTCTAATCTCACCTTCTTTTTTTTTTTTTTTTCTACTAAGAAATGAAAAAATAAAAATAAAATAAAAAATTGAACCTTTTCCAGATTCTGAAAATCACCCTTTTCATCAGACTTCTTCTACTTTTCTTCTACTTTTTTTTTTTTTTTCCCCCCTTTGGTTGTTTTTTTTGGCCCCATTTGATTCTGAAATAGGTGTTGGAATATTGCACCTTGTGTGACGTTCGTCATTTCTGCACCTGAGACTTCAAAGAAATAACAAGCCTATTTCTGAGTAATGTTGAGCCTGTTTTTTTACAGACTGAAGGAAACATTTGTCTCTTTTCACATATCCCCCTCAATGTCCTACCTGTGCTTCCCATTCCATGACAGTAGAAATGACTAGTAACATGTGAGATTAGTTTTCTTCAGATTTCATAGCAAACTAGTCAACTCTGCTCTCACACAGCATTCAGTCATGTGATTCAGTCATGTTCTTATATACCTGTTTAGGAAAATTGCGTTTAGATGATTCTTCTGTCTTTTTTTTGTGTGTGTGTGTGTGTGTGTATGTGTGTGTGTGCGTGTGTGTGTTTGATTTTAACAATGAGAGGAAATGTAATCTCATTCATCCAGAGTATGTAGATGCAAGTTCTTCTTACCTTTTCCTTGACGAAATTATGAACATGTTGATATTCCGTATTTCTCTCTTTGATTTCCCCTTTTTATCAGTGGAAAATTGTATTTTAGTACTTTTTACTACCTTTAGAATTTAATGATAGCAAATGATTCCAGACAGGGAAAGAAGTGGTATAAGTGTACAGCACAATTAAAGATATGGAACATTGCTTCAAGAGTTGTTTAAGGAAACCAGATATTTTCCATCATCTTTCATTGCAGATATATAATAGACACTACTAAAACAAAAAAGGTATGGTTAAAATAATATTTCTTGTATTCAGCAGCTGAAGGAATGATAGGAAACACACCTGTTCACTCCTTTTCTCTAAAAACTAGCACATAGCACTAAAAATTAAATGTTTCTACTTGTTACATAATAACTTCTTATTGATTAATCATTAACGAGAACACACACACACACAAAAACAACTTTGACTTCAAGATCCAATGGGAATATTGAAGATAAATTGTCATGCCTGTGAAATTAAAATAGGTTAGGGTTATTAATATGGTGTAATTTATCAATTGATAATGAACATCCCACCACAATGAAACTTGAAAGAAAATTTCTGCATATTCAGGGTGATTGCTATAGCTATTTTTAGATATTTAAACCAGTTAATCCAATGCTTAACAGCAAGATCTAACTTGTTTAATGTTTAATACCAATTAGAGGTGAATAATGAGGCAAATCCTCCTTAATAACAATGAAGTGTAATTACACATTTATTAACACTGTAATTTTAAATAGTAAAATAACAAGGTTTATCTTAGAGCTTTACCTTTTAAACCAAAGAGAGACTCTTATAATAATCAGTATTTAATTAACTTATAATTACAATAACTGCATCTTATGTGTGAGCTAAAAACCTCTTTGACACATTTTAAGGATTACTCATGTCTATGGTTAGGTCAACTTACCTATTACTTAGTAACAAAATTTATCATTAAAGGTGCTGAAGGTAACTGGAGCTCCAGAAAAGATTCATTTCTGTAAAGGAAAGCCTGCTTCTATTCAAAAATAATATTTTTTGCCAATTTTTTTCCCAATTTTTAATTATTTTGCCATTTGGACAATGATGAAAGTACTTCTTAACTTGCATTCATATATACATTACATCATTGTCTGAAATTCTTTTAGTGTTAACTGAAATTATATGTATATTCCTCAATAATAGAAAATATTAATTGAAGACCTGAACTTTTGCATTTTTTACTGAGTTCTCTGAGTATTTACCTAAGGGCAAATCTCTGGGATTGATTCATCAGCTTCGTAATAAATAATCTCACATTAATGGATAATGTCCCTACTGAAAAACAGACACTACTTTGTCAGTCATAAGCCGAAGAAAAAAGTAAATTTAAAAGATATATTGGTTGCACTATAGCCAGAGGAATACTTTATAAGAGATCCTAAATATCCTGTGAAGTTTTCCTCAGTTCTTGTGGGAGTTGTAACGTAACCAACAGATTATATTTGCAGAATTTCATAGCTTTTCAGATTAAACTTAAGTCTCCAGCACTGTATAACACTGGAGCCTTGAACTCCAGCCTCTATGATATTTTTATAACAAAATTGTGATTTGTCTGCATGTCCTTATTCCCTTAATCTTTCATCTTCCTCCTACCCAAAGCAAACTTCTAGAAGGCTGTCTTCCATTTCTACACACCAGTAGTAGCTGATGCTCTGTCAGTTCTTGCTTCCCAAGTTTTGAAAACATCCAGTTTGAGCAATACCATGACAACTCAACAAAAACTCCAATGAAAGTCTTTGTTTTAATTTGTTTTAATTCCGTTGTTGTTGTTGCTTTTGGTTTTAAGCTTGATGATCCCTAACATATATTTGCAATATCTGATGGAATCTGTGGAACATCAAGTTTTGAGCCTATCTGGTCAGCAGAGAAGAGGAACTTTTTGGTCTTTTCCACTAAACCTGAAGCACACAAAATCTACAATGAAGCTGAGCAGAGATTGTAGGCATAGGTGCACAAAGAAAGGAAGAAGGAAGAGGAAGATGCAAAATGTCCTCAAAATATTTGATGTCATCAAACAGAAGTTGCAAACTGACAGATGAGCACCCAGGCCTACATTTAGCAAGAACATCTATGCAGATGGAGACAAAGACAATGGTGTATCAGAGCAAAACCTATTTTTAAAATATTAGGGAAGATTCTCTGAGAATATATTTGTGATTGCATTTGAAACCTGCTAATTTAAGTCTTGCCTGTATTTCACTGAGCTTTCTTAGCCCAGTAGACTTAAACAAAAAATGTCCCTACTAGCCTGGTAGGAAGAATAATTGCCTACCCTTTAAAGAGAAGCTAAAGAGGTGGTAGTAACAGCTTACATGGGGTAAGGGTAAGCCAGGGCAGGTGGTTTAAAAAATGGGTTCTGGTAAGCAGAAAAAGCCAATGGAAAACCACATGTGAGAATGACATGTTTTATTTTCCCAGTACTGCAGAACACCATCCTGGACATACAGTTTAGAGGCAGGATTTAGGAAGATCATAAAAATAGAATTGCTGTCATTGAAGGGAGAAAAATTATTATGCTTTTTAATGGTGCCAGCAGTTAAGCTTCAGTAAACCACAGGAAAATATTGGACCAGCTTCTGAAAGAAATTCTGCTTCATAACTGGGTTGAGGGCAAACTAAATAAATTACAGATTTGAGCAGTGATGTTGCAGTTAGGCACCTAATCATTAGAAAAGATTTCCTAGAATCCCTACGGTGAAAACCTCTCCAATTGTTTTACTGGTAGAAGTACAAATGCTGGTCTGTTGTTTGGGGATTTTTTGTTAATTTTTTACTTTTTATTTTTTTATTTTTTTAATGAAGGAAGAGCCAAATATCTTTTCAGCACCTAATATGGTGCAAAAGAATCCTTTTCCACAGATCCGCCTATGTTTTATTATGCTAGACAGGCAGAACTTTGGTAGCAAAAGCAGAACTTAAATCTTTCCTAAGATCATAACTAACATTTGAAGTAAACACAAGGAGATGACAGAACTACCCATGTGGGTACCAGCCCAAACATCTTAATAACAAGTGATATTCCAAGGATACTTCCAAGAGTCTATGGGGTTCACCCTGAAGAATGTAATGGAATCATAAACATGCATATGGTTCAAATATAAGGATTTTTGGAGACTTTCATTTAAAATCTACTTGAGGTCTTCTTCAAACAACAGTTTGCATCCATACACAGACTTCCTAAAGAGACAGTGATAGAGAGCTAATGGGGAAGAATCATCAACAGAAAAAAAAAA
>VXAL01007216.1:65270-77580 GCA_013399475.1 Chauna torquata | reverse complement strand
AGGCTGGAGAGATGGGCAGAGAGGAACTTCATGAAGTTCAACAAAGGCAAGTGCAGGGTCCTGCACCTTGGGAGGAATAACCCCATGCACCAGTACAGGCTGGAGGCTGACTGGCTGGAAAGTAGTTCTGTGGAGAAGGACTTGGGAGTCCTGGTGGACAACAAGTTTACCATGAGTCAGCGATGTGCCCTTGTGGCCAAGAAGGCCAATGGGATCCTGGCCTGGATTAGGAAGTGTTACCAGCAGGTTGAGAGAGGTGATCCTCCCACTCTACTCAGCCCTGGTGAGGCCACATCTGGAGTACTTTGTGCAATTCTGGGCTCCCAGTATAAGAGGGATGTGGAACTCCCGGAGAGAGTCCAGCGAGGGGCTACGAAGATGATTAGGGAACTGGACCATCTTTATTATGAGGAAAGGCTGAGAGAACTGGGCCTATTTAGCCTGGAGAAGAGAAAGCTGAGAGGGGATCTTATCAATGTGTATCAATATCTTAAGGGAGGGTGTCAAGACAATATGGCTGGACTCTTTTCTGAAACATGGGAAGTTCCATCTGAATATGAGGAAAAACTTCTTTACTGTGAGAGTCACAGAGCACCGGAACAGGTTGCCCAGAAAGGATCTGGAATCTCCTTCTCTGGAGATACTTAAAACATACCTGAATGCAATCCTGTGCAACTTACTCTAGGTGACCTTGCTTGAGTAGGGGGAGTGGACCAGATGACCTCCAGAGGTCCCTTCAAACCTCAACCGTTCTCTGATTCTGTGATTTCATCTCCATTTGCATATGCCCAGACCTTCCCACTTTCAAAAATATGTTTTAACAAGGATATATGGCAGTATTAGAACACTCCTTGCCTATTGTTGCCAGAAGGCAAATATTTGTTGTGAATGAGTAATGAACTATATCTATGTTTGAAACAAAACACGCAAAAAATATTTTCTTGGGATGTATTTAAACACAGTCTTAACGGCACTTCAGTTCTCTTGCTGCATTGTTCAATCCAAAAGAAGACTGAATTAATTAAGTTGAAAAAAAAAAAAAAACATCTTGGAATTTCTCAGCTATGCAATCCTACAGATAAACATATTTCTTTCTATATCATATTTGCTGAATATCTTGAAATGGTCCTTTTTTCTATATAAAACAAAAAATATAATTTGCGTGCATAATATTAATGGAGAATTTTGTTCATTAATTTACATGACGTTTCTATTTTATATAAGTGGATTACTTGAATGCTTTCCAATTTTTGGGTTTAGTTATATGTAAGTGTGAATATTTTTACAATACAAAATGTAATTCTAAACAAAGAAAAAAAAAACACACATATTCTCTGGCTTCAAAAATAAAACTGTTTGACTTTTGAATTTCACTTTTTCACCTGCATTCTAGTCCTTCCTGGGAAAAGAGAGGTGGGCCAAGCGAGGCTGAGGGTAAGTAAATAATCCACGACTTCTGGACTACATTTATTTGAATGAACCTATCTAAGAATGGAAGGTTTATGCATGAATTAAGGAAGGAATATTAGGGCCTTTTGCCTTATAGGCTGAGTACTTTGAAGTTTAGGCGTAAGGCTTCCAAGAAATGCTGCACAAGTTTCAGACTGCAT
Source organism: Chauna torquata (assembly GCA_013399475.1). NCBI lineage: Eukaryota > Metazoa > Chordata > Aves > Anseriformes > Anhimidae > Chauna > Chauna torquata. The sequence goes on along the minus strand of VXAL01007216.1, from coordinate 75,970 downwards.
TAGTCATGATTGTGAATACTGTTATAATGTCTGGTAGCAGTCAAGAAGGCATGACTCATTATCGACATGCTATATTTAATATCTACCTTAACTTAGCTCATTTTGAACGAATTGCAAAGTCTTGTTTGGATTTGTGCCTCAGATGCCTAACAATTCACACATACAAGTACATAGCAAAGGCAATTACACTTACAGATCTAGGTCCATAAGCTGTGTGTCACTTTCAGTAAGGCTGTCTCTGCTGTACTCTGCTAAGGTACCCAAGTCTAATTCAGGTAGCCAGCAAACCGCAGCATCTGCCAGCTAAGGAATATGTCTCTGCCTGATATACCCGCACCCACCATCTTCCCTTCAGATTTGTTATCAGCTGAACATGTAGGTACCAAATGTCTGAAAGCCTGGAAAAGGACAAGTGGGTGAGTGGCAGTGTGCACATTCTGATTAACACAGGTTCTCACTCATTGTTTTGTGATATTTCAAAAACACCAGATCACAATGACTCCTCTGTCTATATTATTCATGAGATATCTGGTGGAAAACAAAAAACTTCTGCCTCTGCAATGGGGAAATTATAATAATTTCTATCTTAAGTGAGGCAAAAATCAAGATATGATGTAAGAATACATCAAGTATGCCCTCAGAGCAGCAAAAAGCACAATTACTGTGCTCTAGATTAAGAAAGGATGTCATGAACAATTGTTCACCAAGCTGGAAAATAACCTAGTGGTAAACACTGCTTTTTAAAAATTCATTGCTGGGGTAAAATCCACAGCTCTGAAAGTAACGTGTTAGCAGGAGAGTGATGGTGATAAGTAAGTGAAACTGGAAAAGATCCATGCAAACCTGAGTGCATCCCAAACTCAGGATCAAATAGGATACACCTGCATCTCTGTTATGTGTAATCTTTGTCTGTTATGTGTAATCCTTTGTCTGTTATGATCTTACACGCGTAAGACACTATCATGCAGGATTTGTTTGCAAAGGCTCTTCCCTCAAATAGGAATCCTAATTCCAGCAAATGCAGAAGCCCTTAATACCAATGATTGTTACAAATTACACTGTCTGGGCCAGCATGGTTCTTCCAATCTGTTCTGTCTAATAAGATCCTCTAAGCTACCAAACTCTTGTAAAAAGGCCTTTGCATAAATGAGGACTCTATGCTTGATTTTATCCACGCAGAAACATGCAAAATATGTTTCATACAGGCAAATGCCAAAAATACAGGGCAGTAGTAGGTAAGTTGCCACCTTTCCCTGTCCCAGGTATCTCTGGGAGACCTCTCTCAGAAGAAGTTGCACATCCTGGAGCTCCACTGTAGGGTTCTTAATGCGTGTAGTGTGTCCCCTCCCCACCACTCAAAAACGGACACTGGGCAGTCGATAGGGGCTATGCTGTTCCCAGATTGATACAAGCCTCAGTCTCCCCATAGGAAAGGTGCCGTCCTTCCCCGAACTGCTCAGGCGGCTGCCTCCTTCCCTCCACAGCTGCACATGTGGTCACTCATAGTGGTAATGAGTGTGCCTCCAGAAAGGGGGTCAGGAGTTTGTTCAGCTAAGTCTGCCCACTCCACCAAATGCTTTAAGACAGAAGAATCATGGGGAAAATCCCATTGCAACATTGTCAGTAAAAAGATCCTTTTTTATTATTCTTTACCTGTGTGATTGAAGACCACAGAAACCCATGAATTTTGCCTCAGGATAGCTATACTTCCATTTATAATTTTGTCTTGGTCTGAAGTCAGGGTGCTGTTAGTGTACCACATTGTGGCTAAGTAGGTAAATTATTTTTGCAGATTTCTGAACCATTTTAACCCTTTCTCCCTGGGTTTTTTGAAGCACTTCTTGGTAAGACTGGTAATAAGCATGATCATAAACGTAATTCATGTTTCCTATTTTTCAGAGCTTCTTTCTTTTTATTTGTTTAATACACAGAGTTGTTTGTTTTGGAGGACACACTCAGAAATATATGAGCGACTGTCTCTCAGATGTTATTTTTACAGAGAAGACATTTTTTCTGCTCTGATGCATTGTAGTCTAAATGTATAAATCTAATGAGAAAAGCTGTGAATGCCTCAGCTGAGGTAGGGACCCAAACCAGAGCAAATGCTTCTCATTAATTTTTGTTAGTTAGCAGTGTCAGTTGCTGTTCATTCACTCAGTGCTCCCCTTGACTGTATATGTCAAAAGAGAACTAGATGTGGAAGGTTTATATTCTTAGAGAATGGCCAGTCTGAATGTAAATGTCCTTCTGCTGTTATAATCAGTCTGGGGGGCTGATAACATCCCCACAGACCACCTCTGCTTACCCTCTCTTAGCTCCCTTCTGTGTTCCTTGCGGAGAAGCTGACACATATATCTTCAATATAACTCCTGGTGCTGTAGTAAAATGTCCTGTGGGTTAATTTCTCTAATCCATTTAAGCAGCAGGAGGCTTAACAGCTGGGGCTCATCATGTCCTCCTTTTATGCTGATTCAGTGGTCAGCAGAAAATATGATGATTCCCAGATGTTCACACTTGATAGACTCAACAGGCTTGAGAGTAATACAGGAGAAATTGGTGACAGGTGTTTTTTTTCCTGCCACTATGAGGGGCACAGAAGAAAAAGACGACAACATTTTCAAGGAAACTGGTGTTTTGCAGGCTTCCAAATAATTACAGAATCTTAGTTCTCTGATGTTGAGATCCAAAGATAGGAAAACGTGACATTGCATATATTTAACACATAGCTGACTACATTAGTATGTGTGTATTACAGCATTTTTTACTTTAATTTGTTAATAAAATCCAAACCACATTTTCAGTAATACAGGCAGTTCAGTATTCTGGTCATAGCAGGCAAAAGTGTTTTCAAACTAATGTTTGAATGAAGAAATTTTTACTGTTATAGACTGACAGCTCTAACAGGGCTGCATGCTGAAAACTGATGATAGCCAAATGAATCAGAGGAGAGGGAAAATAAACAGATTGTCTAAATACAGATGTGGTGTTATAATTGCTTGGGTCACTAGCTCTTGAAGTTGAAAATTAACGGATGAAGCACTTGTGTGGCTCAGAAGACATGTTGGATACTTGTTCATCTGTTCACAGGGTTTCCATGCTCTGTGCATAATAAATTGGAGAGAAAAGTCAAGGATTTCCTGTTCCAAAGTTAAGGAATTTTTTTTATTACAAAGTAGAACAGCTGAAGCAGGAGAGATGCCATGGTCCTGGTAACATCATCCATCTGATAGGTGTTTGGCACGGATATAGAGGACTCCTCTGAATTAGGCTTAAGTGAGGACACACATCTGAGCCAAGCATTCTAACTACAGGGAAAGAGGCTGTTTGGCAGCATATCCTCTCTTCTGAAAACAGTTATTTTCTTTCAACTCTCTCTTGGCTGGTCAGATAGTGTACTTGACTGTGATATTCTTAGCAACTTGATTAGTCTCTTGCTTAGACAGAGCCTAGGTGACCATGGTCTGAATTCTCCTTAATAATACTCTGTATGAAAAATGATGGATCCCAGAGGAAGGCTCTATGTCCCAATAATGCCTCACAGAGTGCAGGTAGGAATCATAGCTGCTCCAGTGAGCACCAGACATTTGCCCCACCACCTTGCCAATGAATATCTTTTCAACACAGAATAAAAAATTAAGAGCACCCAAAGCCAGCTTCTGATTTAAATACATACCACAGAAAAAATGGGATAAATAATCTAGACATGATTAGCAATGCATTTCCAAGAAAAATAACTGAACCCATAATGCTCCAGGTTGTCAGCTGAACTGGAGTTATGAGTATACCCNTTCTATATACAGACGACTGACAGACCTGCAGTGCTCATCCTATCATAGCCACTGAATTACAAGGGTCTTATATCCCTGATGTACCCTCCTTCTCTCTCCCTCACAAAGTATTAGTCACATAAAGTTGTTGTCGCAGCAATTCCTTCACAGCAGAGGATGGTGTCTTGGTGTGGGTGGATGAGTCAAGCTTGGTGGGTGAACAGATGACTGTTAGTTCACACAGAGTAGGAACTCTCTCAACAGAGAGAGTAAGAAAAGCACACCATCTTACAACCGCATGGTGGCTAAGTTTCACAGCATTGCTTTTTCTAATTTCAACAACTTACTTAAAGCCCATCATCTCCACTAGTCTGGAGCATGCTGTGTGCCTCTCTTTCTCTCTCATTCCAGCTTCTTCTCTTGGAATTAACAAACTTCCCCTTGTGTAGATTGAGAATGGGGAAAGAGATGTACAGCTTAGCCAGTATTTGGGACACTCCTGCAGGAGCTGTTTCCTTTTGTCCAAAATAAAAGCTGCATATCTGGGATCCAGTTCCTACTGAACAGAATACTTTGTATGTACAGAACAAACTAGCCATGCACGCTGCATAGGTGTAACAACCTAATAAGTGATAACAGGAAGGACCAAGGAGATAGAGTCCTTTTCACCTCAAGCACTGAACATTGTCTTCTAGTAGATTATATAGCCACAATCAATTGACTCTAATCATAACTTTGGTCTGATTTCCACGATCTACTAAGGTATGCTCAGACTTACATGCACTGAATTTCCTTTAAGATCAAGTAATTCATTCACTGCAATCCTTTTCTTTAGGAACAAGAGCTGTAAATCTGTGTGCCATTTCAAATGAAGCAATCTAATTAACTAGCCCAACATATACTGCTAACATCCTTCATTTACAGAAATGGACCAAAGACAACGTAGGCAGACTGTGCAACAAATGTAGGTTAAGGCATCACAGTTCTTTGAACATTGCAGAAGGTTATTAGTATCCTTTTAGAGTTCCAAAGAAAAGAGGAGATAGAAAAGCTGCTTTCAGTTTGTCTCCCAGCTACACATCTTTAAAAACTGTTTTACTTTTATTAATATTGATATAAATTTACTAGTGTTTTTTTTGCTGCCGTTCCGGTGTTTGACTCTACCAAGTGCAGTGGAAACAATGACACAGTTCTAAATGGATTTTTGTCCCAGTGATGGGCCTATCTAGCCCATCAAAGATGAAATGACAAATATTTCATCATGCATCATGATGCACCCCATTCTCAGGGTTTGGCAATAGAATAATGGTCTTTTTCTTCTTGCTGTTCTGAAGGGCAGCATTTGTGGTTCAAATGACCTAGACTTGCCTTTGAGCTTCAAACCTTTCCCTTTCTAGCTTGTACCTCTTTTTTTTTTTTTTTTTTTTCTGACATTTGCCCAGGGCTAGGCATACACTAATCCTTTCAAATGTTCTGACCTTGTTTTTATTAAAATATTTTTTGGAGAGGCAATCTCCATTTCAAATTAGGACCATTTTCAAAGCCTGTGTTTCAAATGTGTTTCATTTGGCTTCCAAATTATGTTTTTTCTATTTGTGTGTGTGTTTTACTACCAGTAATGATAACTTTTAAACAAAGTGTGTTTTTGCTCTTTATTTTGTCCTTTGAAGAGAATTACTTATGTAGCTATTATACATTGCTTGGCATTCATTCATTTGAACTCTGCTATGCAGTACATCCTTTTGTGAAGCTGTCACTGTCACACTACCTCTCTGGGCTGTTTCCAGCAACTGGTTAGCATTACCTTTTCCTTTCAAGAGCTAAGTGGATATGCTGTATTTTGCTCTGACAGCTGGGCCATTTTATTTGAGCCTTATTGGACTTGATAGTTACCTTCAGGGAATGTCGTTTTCAATTGTTTATTTCCAAAGTCTTCTGTCAGTTCAGACTGTGAAACACAAAGGAGAATGCTGAAATTGTTGGTACTGATGTATCCACACGGGATAACAAATGGTTGGGGCATCACAGTTCTTTGGACATTGCAGAAGGTTATTAGTATCGTATTAGAATTCCAAAGAGAAGAGGAGAGAGAAAAGCTGTTTTCGATTTGTCTTCCAGCTATGGATCTTTAAAAACTATTTTACTTTTATTAATATTAATATAAATTTATTAGTGTTTTTGTTTGCTGCCATTCAGGTGTTTGGGACTCTACCAAGTGCAATGGAAATTATGACACAGTTCTAAATGGATTTTTGTCCCAGTAATGGCAATAAGACACAGCCCTATGTAAGAAATTCTGCAAAAGTGCTATATCCTTGCAGATATGGCAATTACTAGCACAGGAAACTTGAAGTCAGTCAGCTGTATCCTAAGTCTTTTGCCAGATATCACCTTTATTGTACATTCTTAGGGATGATGTGCATCTCAAGCAACATGTTATATTTCTGACTTCATAAGAAAAAATTCCACATAGGAACAGTGCCTATAATAAGCCCACAAAGGCAGGATACTTTGTCACAGGAAGGCATCCAACCACAAACACATCCAGTCTTATTTAAAACATCTTGGACATCCCTATTATTGATGTGCATAATAAGTNATTTTATTTGAGCCTTATTGGACTTGATAGTTACCTTCAGGGAATGTCGTTTTCAATTGTTTATTTCCAAAGTCTTCTGTCAGTTCAGACTGTGAAACACAAAGGAGAATGCTGAAATTGTTGGTACTGATGTATCCACACGGGATAACAAATGGTTGGGGCATCACAGTTCTTTGGACATTGCAGAAGGTTATTAGTATCGTATTAGAATTCCAAAGAGAAGAGGAGAGAGAAAAGCTGTTTTCGATTTGTCTTCCAGCTATGGATCTTTAAAAACTATTTTACTTTTATTAATATTAATATAAATTTATTAGTGTTTTTGTTTGCTGCCATTCAGGTGTTTGGGACTCTACCAAGTGCAATGGAAATTATGACACAGTTCTAAATGGATTTTTGTCCCAGTAATGGCAATAAGACACAGCCCTATGTAAGAAATTCTGCAAAAGTGCTATATCCTTGCAGATATGGCAATTACTAGCACAGGAAACTTGAAGTCAGTCAGCTGTATCCTAAGTCTTTTGCCAGATATCACCTTTATTGTACATTCTTAGGGATGATGTGCATCTCAAGCAACATGTTATATTTCTGACTTCATAAGAAAAAATTCCACATAGGAACAGTGCCTATAATAAGCCCACAAAGGCAGGATACTTTGTCACAGGAAGGCATCCAACCACAAACACATCCAGTCTTATTTAAAACATCTTGGACATCCCTATTATTGATGTGCATAATAAGTCTGTTGTACTGGGTCTGGCCAGGATAGAGTTCATTTTCCCCCAGCAGCCCCTATAGCGCCATGCTCTGCACTTGTAGCTAGAACAACACTGATATCACACCAGTGTTTTGTCTACCACTGAGCAGTGCTGGCACAGCACCCAGACTCTCCAAACCCCCAAACCCAGTGGGCTAGGGGGTGGGCAGCAGCTGTGAGGGGACATCACCAGGGCAGCTGACCTGAACCGACCAAAAGGATATCCCATACCATATGATGTCACTCTCAGCAATAAAAGCTGGGAAAACAGAAGGAGAAAGGGGGGCTCTCGTTATGAAGAAGCCTGTCCTCCCGAACAACTGCTACACATATCGAGGCCCTGCTTCCCAGGACGTGGCCGAACACTGCTCCTTGACAGGAAGCAGAGATTTTTTTCCTCTCTTTGCTTCCATGCAGACTTTGCTTGTTTTTATTTTTTTCCTTTTTTTTTTCCTTTTTTTTCCTTTTTCTTTTCCCTTTAATTAAATTATCCTTATCTCAACCCTTGAGCCCTTTTTCCATCATATTTTCTCCCCCTCATCTTTTGAGGAGGGGTAGTGAGAGAGTGGTTGTGGCAAAGTTTGGCTACTCAGCTGGGTAAAATCACTATATCTGTATAGAAGTTTAAACTTGATCTGTAAATATAAATAATTGGATGGTAACTCTATCCTCAGTTACATCACTGTGAATTAATTTATATGTATTAATTTTGGTGTGTATGAGAGTATTTTTGAAGAGCTGTCAGTGTCATCACCCAGTGAGGGATTGAAAGAGTCATTTCATTCTCAGGACAATTCCTGTAATATTCATTCAAGACAGGCAGCAAAAAATGCAGCTCTAAGGGGAAGCAAGAATGACTTCTGTTTCTAAAATCTGGCAAAGAGAGAAAGCTCTTTTCAAATTAAATAACCAAATAAATCAACTTATCACATGGATTTTTCAAGGGTTATTTACACGTAACACACTCTATGCAGTCCTGACAAATAAGGAACTTACAAAAATAAGCTTTTGATTCTATGATTTTATTGTTTGCCCATGCTATTGTATAGGAAATATCAAGACAAAGAAGACTGACTTTTTTCCTTTTCCTTTTTTTTTTTTTAACCTTGAAGACTACAGTGTTTTAATGCAAAGTATAAAAGAAAACATGACAGACAATAGCAGTTTTTATGATGAGCCTAACTAAAAAAAAAAAAAAAAAATCAAGCTAAATCTGAATATTGCTGCTTTTCTGTACGTTCTAAAATATTCTGAGTGCACACTGCTCAGAGTAGAGCTCAACCCATTTTTTAGGAGTTTTATGGTCTTCACAGAACTGAAGTTTTTTTCCTGTGGTTCATGGAAAATAACTTGCCTATGGCAATCTAACTGAGTGGAAGGACAATCTCTGATATCCTCTGTGGAGGCATTCTCTGAGAATCAGATATGGAATTGTTAAATGTACTTCAAAGTCAATTGATAACGAGAGATCTAGAAACAATGCAGAGTAATATAGAGTGGTATTATTGTCAGTCTGACAGGTAAACAAGAAGACCTCCTAATCACTCATTATTCATCATTCAGTATTATTGCTGAAACTCTTCGAAGTAATTCAAACTTTGCTTAAATTTCATCTTAAAATGTATTATTTTTCATCTTTTTCTTTTTTCTTTTTTCTTTTTTCTTTTTGTCTTCCCTCTCTTAAAGACAAAGTCTTGAGAAAACCAACCCAAATTCTGACTGCTTTGCCAAAAATTTTATGTGCAAATGAAGGACAAGAAAATCATAAGGAGTAGTCAGCATGAATTCACCAAAGGGAAGTCATGCTTGACCAACTTGATAACCCTCTATAATGACATGACTGTCCTAATAGATGAGTGAAGAGCACTGGATATTGTCTACATGGACTTCAGTAAGGTCTTTGACAATGTAAACCATAAAATCCTCACAGACAAGCTGTTGATGTGTGGGTTGGATGTGCAGACAGTGAGGTGGATTGAAAACTAGCTAAATGGTCAGGCAAAGAGAATGGTGATAACAAGTCTCGCTGGAGGCTTGTAACTAGTGGTGTACCCCAGCGATCAATACTAGGTCCAATTCTGTTTAACATCTTTATTAATGATCTGGATGATGGGGCAAAGTGTACCCTCTGCAAGTTTGCAGAAGACACAAAACTGTTAGGAATGGTGGATACATGAGAGAATCAGACTGCTATCCAGAGGGACCTGGACAGACTGGAGAAATGGGCTGACAGAAATCTCATGAAGTTCAACAAGAAGTGCAAGGTGCCGCACATGGAGGGAAACAAACCCATGTACTAGTACTTGAGGGGGACCGCCCAGCTGGAGAGCAGCCTGGCAGAAAAGGACCTGAGGGTTCTGGTGGACACCAACTTGAACATGAACCAGCAGCGTGCCCTGGCCCCTAAGAAGGCTAATGATATCCTGGTGTGCTTTAGGCAAAGTATTGCTAGCAGGTCAAGGGAGTTGATCCTCCTACTCTACTCAGCATTGGTGAGGCCACAACTGGATTTCTGTGTCCACTTCCGGGCTCCCCAGGACAAGAAAGACATAGACATATTGCGAAGAGTCCAACAAAGGGCCAATAAGATGATGAAGGGGCTGGAGCATCTTTCCTGTGAGAAAAGGCTGAGGGAGCTGGGCCTGTTCAGTCTGGAGAAAAGTCTCAGTGAGAATCTGATCAATGTGTTTAAATATCTGAAGGGAGGGTATCAAGAAGATTGGGCCAGACTCTTCTCAGTGGTGCCCAGTGATAGGACGACAAGCAATGGGCACAAACTGAAACACAGGAATTTCCATTTGAACATGAGGAAAAACTTCTTTATTGTGAGGGTGAGAGAGCACTGGAACAGGTTGCCCAGAGAGATCATAGAGTCTCCTTCCCTGGATATGTTCGAAAGGTGGCTGGACACAATCCTGGGTAATGTGCTGTAGGGGACCCTGCTTGAGCAGAGAGGTCAGACTAGATGATCTCCAGAGGTCCTTTCCAACCTCAACAATTCTGTGATTCTGTGATCATTGCCCAAGAGGGGCAACCCCACTCCTGCAGTGCCTTGACAATCGTCAGCAGAGGTAGTCCCATTATATCAGCTCTGAAAAGTCTTCAAAGGGGTAATAATATGCATCTCAACTTCTTAACGGAATTTGGATTCAGTCCTAAAAGGACATAGCAGCTCTTTATGAATCAAAACCAGTACATTAAAAAGTGAGGGCAATTTAACTTCAAAATCCAAATAGTAAAGGATCTTTCTTGTCAGCAGAACATTTCTTCCTTAACATTGTGCCTCCATAGTCATAGTAAAAGAGAGCTTTCAAGTACTTCTGAAAGATACAGGAGAAACCCTCAGATCTAGTATGAACTTACCTCCCACGGTGAAACAGCACTGACTTGCGAGCCACAGGGGAATGCGACGATGTGTGTCAATCTGTTCTAACTCTTGCAGTGACTGAATAAGTGTCTTTAAATGTAGACAGGAGATTTCATGTTTGGATATTGGCTGGAGTTTTGGATTGTTCAGCTTCTGAACTGTTTAATCGTCTTCCTTCCTTCCTTCCTTCCTTCCTTCCTTCCTTCCTTCCTT